>VDFB02004284.1:0-36727 GCA_007258455.2 Sequoia sempervirens | reverse complement strand
CAACAATGCAACTTAACGAATACATTTTCTTGCCTTACAAAGAAAAAGAACAATGGCAAATAACAGTTTGTTATAGGAAGCTTTGAACAGATGATGGAAAAAGAGTATCATGCAACATATTGGTAGAAGCCAAGCAGTCTATGTAACAGTTGTAAGAGGTATTAAGATGATACTTAAGATTCAGATATATGTCGGTCCCCAATGTTTCCATGATAGTTCTTTTACAATTTGTCTATTTCTCTATATTATCTAATGGTAAATAGCGGAGCCCAACTTTATAATATATGCATGTATATATATACATATATATATGCATATATATGTATCTATATAAATAGATGTATATATATGTATGTGTATAGATGTATGTGTATGTATATCTATGTTTCCATATATGTATATATCTATATATATATATATGTATATATATGTATTGTGGTGTAACCGAATAGCAGAAAGTAAATGCAATATTCAATGTTACAGTGTGGGGAACTGTACTACAAAATATGGAAGAAAATATATTGATTCAGTTGCATTGTGTAGACACGTAAAAAATACCAATTGACATTGTGCATCTAACCCTGATTACTAACATCGTTTCTTCCTGAATCATCCCTCGGTCTAACCATTTAATCAAATCTCCTTATCTGATTAAATTCATCAACTTTCATCCCTTAATTAAATAAATCATTTGTCTAATTAAGTCACTCTCTCTTGTTAATTAAATCAATCCATCTGATCTAATTATCCCTATTTAATTAAATAATCAATTTTATTTGGTTAAATCTCTAAAGTCTATCCATTAAATTAAATAAATTAAAACCTTATTTGATTTAATATAGCACCATATCTTTTAATTAAATAAATCAAAATCCTTATTTAATTAATCCCTTGCCATATTCCTCTCTTATTTGATTTAAAATAAATCCATAAATTTGAGTCAAATAGGTCACATCATCTAACCTCTCTCATTAAATTAATTAACCCTTGATTAATTTAATCTCATCTCATGTCCCATCCTCAGAAGATAATGCAAGTTGCACATGAAAATAGATTTAATTCATTTATTAAACTTATTTTCCTCATTAGCGCCTTTCAATTTAAATTCAAAAAATTCGTCAACATGTACATCCAAATAAGGTACAAATTATCTTACATGTCCTTGCCTTTGATCCAAGTGGCATTTATTGCATTTTCCCCTTCCTCTTGTGTATGTCATTTCAACAAATTTGAATTTCAAAGTTATGCATTTCGATTACACAAACCCCAAATCTTAAAACACATCCTTCATCCATTCATAGCTTGACAGTGGCATCATATCATTGGATGAATTTTAGTCCCACATACCCAAATTCTGTATACTTGGATCCATCTGGAAATTTTATAAATAAATAACTCATATCCTCATTTCATCATCCAATGCACCAGGAAAAAGTTACCATGCTCAAATATCTCTCTTGAATTTCATCCATTATCATTAAGTCATAACTAGGTTTTTGCAGATTTTAGCTTGGAGTTCTCATTCTTCATCAACAAAGTGGATCAATCATCTTCAACACATCAATCTTGCATCATAGTAATTGGGAAAGGGCCAATTTTTAGATCAAATTGGCACCAATTCCCCCATGGGATTATGAGTCTGCACATCTAATTAGGATTTAATCTTTGTTTTGTCATTTTCATTGTGTTCTTCACTATTTTCTTTCCTAGTTTGAGGTTGTAAATGGATTTCATGGGGAATCATTGTTTTGGCTTGCAATCACTTGTCTAACTCGTTTATTCTTGTTGTTTTGCAGGTACCAAGGTTGGGGTTCGCACATTTATTGATTTATTAAATCCAACATTTTCCATCAACATGGCATCTTTGAGGAATATTCCCTCAAGTTTGAATTCAGAAACAAGTGGACATGTACATCCAACAAGTTATTTATGAGCTCTTACATGGCTCTTACATGTCCCTTGCACAAGTCAAACTCAGCATTTACTCTCAATTTCAAATCTGAAATCTCCCTCTCTTAGGCACATTTCCCAAATCTTGCACATCCCCCAACCTATGGCAAGTTGACAAGTTGCCTCTTTTCATTGGTCTATTTTTAGTCCCACATTCATCCATTTGGCCAATCTCTCATCAAGAAAATCTATAAATAAAGGCTTCATTCTTGATCAAATCCTCCACAATCTTTGTATCTCATCTACAATCTTTATGCAAAGTCATTCTCTTAAACTGAGAACTGATTTTGTCCACCATCTTATCATCATTATTGGCATTATCAAGGGTTGGGAAAGGGCTATTTTCCACAATAGCACCAATCCAATATGAGATAGATATGTTTCATAATTTTTTATAGAGCATGCTTTAGTTAACCTATTATTGTATTGCATTTTAAAAGCATGTTAGATTATCTTATATGGATATTAAAATTTTGCTTTGTTTTAACAACGAAGCATGCTAATGTGTTTGTTAGATTATAAGCCACTTGCTAAGGTAAACTTGATTAATAAAAAATGGAGAAAATTATATTTCATAGTGGATTGGTGCTATTGTGGAAAATAGCCCTTTCCCAACCCTTAATAATGCAAATGATGATGATGGACAAAATCAATTCTCAGTTTAAGAGAATGACTTTGCATAAAGATTGTGGAGGATTTGTTGAAGAATAACCAGGTTTCACATTCATCCACTCATCAAATTAATCAAATACACCTTCATCCATTCATCAGGTAAACTCATTAATTTCCATCTCCTAAGGTCATTAATTTAAAATTAAATAAACTTTATCATAAACCTTTTAATCAAATAAATCAAACATTCATTTAATTAAATCCCAAATGCATTTTCCATCTTTTTCTGATTTAAATAAATCAAATATTCAAGTCAAAAAGGTCAAAATCACCTAAACATCATTTAAGCTAATCTAACCCTAATTAACCTAACCTAACCACCCATCACATCCTCTAGATTTTGACACTTGCACCAATAAATCAATTTATTGATTTATTAAAATCAGCATTTTCCATCAACATGGCATCTTTGAGGAATATTCCCTCAAGTTTGAATTCAAAATCAAGTGGACATGTACATCCAACAAAGCAATTAATGTCTCTTACATGTCCCTTGCAAAGGTCAAACTAAGCATTAACTCTCAAATTCAAATTTGAAATCTCCCTCTCTTTGGCACATTGACCAAAATGTGCTCATCCTCAAACCTATCACAAGATGACAAGTGTCATCATCTCATTGGTCCAATCTTTGTCCCACATTCATCCATTTGCTATTTCTCTCATCAAAATAATCTATAAATGAAAGGCTTTATTCTTCAACAAATCCTCTACAATCTTTATGCAAAGTCATTCTCTTAAACTGAGAATTGATTTTGTCCATCATCATCATTTGCATTATCAAGGGTTGGGAAAGGGCTATTATGTTGGACATTCTTGTAAAATAACTTGGTGAATACTTGCTTTGTTAGGTACGTCCTAGCAAGGTTTCTGTATGTCAAGTGTGAACAAGAATACTCCTATCTGTTTGTTGAGTCAAAGTCCATCTCACTAGGTGCAACGCCATCTTGGTTCTTTATACCTCAATGTATCGTACCTACATGTGTTATCAAACATAAGGTAAGTAGCCCTTTTAAATTCCCAATCCTTGATAAGCAAATCATCATCATATATCATCATCATCATCATCTCTAATAAAGTCTCATCAGATCATGGACTTGTTGGATCCTCTTGTCATCATCTCATTTCCACGCTAACATAACATCGCCAATGCATCCATTGAATGCATCCATCCTGCATCCATCCTGTATCCACAAACCATCATCATTTTGCACATCATCTCATATTCATTTTCATCATCATAATATAGATTTGTTAGCCTAAGCATCCACATAAATCATACATTTGAATAAACATAGCATATCGCATCATCAATCTCATCCATCTCACATCATATCATCATTTAAGTTGTTTAAGATAATATAGATTTGTTATTCTAAGCATCTTAAAATCCATCTCATTTGCATCATCATCCATAACCATCCAGTTTGAACCTCTTTATTGTGAGATCGACCCTCAAATCGAATCTTTTTGCCCGATCTCTCGAGGGGGCAATGTACTAGTGTACCTCTTTCCGCTAGGGCAACCGAAAAAATCATAAAATTTTTGAATTTTGATCGTAACAAGTTTATTCTTTGAACCAACGCAGCAAGTACATTACTTCAAAGAGGGGAAAAATGTAGACATGCAAAATTAACATTATGCATTCAATTAGGTCCATTCATCAAGTAAACCAGGTTTCACATTCATCCACTCATCAAATTAATCAAGTTCACCTTCATTCATTCATCAGGTAAACTCATTAATTTCCATCTCCTAAGGTCATTAATTTAAAATAATTAAATAAACTTTATCATAAACCTTTTAATCAAATAAATCAAGCATTCATTTAATTAAATCCCAAATGCATTTTCCATACTTTTCTGATTTAAATAAATCAAATATTCAAGTCAAAAAGGTCAAAATCACCTAAACATCATTTAAGCTAATCTAACCCTGATTAACCTAATCTAACCACCCATCACATCCTCTAGATTTTGCCACTTGCACCAATAAATCAATTTATTGATTTATTAAAATCAGCATTTTCTATCAACATGGCATCTTTGAGGAATATTCTCTCAAGTTTGAATTCAAAATCAAGTGGACATGTACATCCAACAAAGCAATTAATGTCTCTTACATGTCCCTTGCAAAGGTCAAACTAAGCATTAACTCTCAAATTCAAATTTGAAATCTCCCTCTTTTTGGCACATCGACCAAAATGTGTTCATCCTCAAACCTATCACAAGATGACAAGTGTCCTCATCTCATTGGTCCAATCTTTGTCCCACATTCATCCATTTGGCTATTTCTCTCATCAAAACAATCTATAAATGAAAGGCTTTATTCTTCAACAAATCCTCTACAATCTTTATGCAAAGTCATTCTCTTAAACTAAGAATTGATTTTGTCCATCATCATCATTTGCATTATCAAGGGTTGGGAAAGGTCTATTTTCCACAATAGCACCAATCCACTATGAAATATAATTTTCTCCATGTTTTATTATATACTTTCAATTTATATATCTAAATCTTTCTTGCTTTGATTGCATTATTAGCATGTGGGGTTATTTCATAGAGATGTTGATTATTAGTTTGGTTTTAAAATACTAACCATTTGCAGATTTTCACATCTTCACATTGCTAGAGCAGCCATTCTGGTATTATCAATATGTTACACATACTGCACAATTAAATGGTATGTTCTTATCAAAATGTCAATACTATACAACTCAATGCTAGAACTATATAGTTATAATTTTTACAGAGCATAGACAATAGTTATACATGTTACTTTAAACTCTAATTAAAATCACAGTCTAGATAATTACACATAAACATAATATACAAACCTGTTTAGGTATACATATATGTATGTATATTTTTGTCTAGAGATATGCATATGTATATCTACCTATATGGGTATTTTTATATATCAATCAGGGAATTGAGTACATATATATGTGCATATGTATCTATATATCTTCCAGAGCACTCAATACAATTTTCTTCTATGAAATCTATTAGTTGTTTTACATGGGTGGTTTGCATGGATGGTTAATTTATTGTCTATGTGCTCTTGTCAAATGTTTGTATCTTTGGCGTTATACCTATTGTGGAGATTACAAAGAGAGTATTGTTCTTCATCGATGAAGGAATTGTAGTTAAATGAATTTATTGAATTAGAAGTTACACATTGTTTGGAGGGAAGATCAGAAAGATGTCACCAAATGTATAAAACAATTTGTGTATACATATATATATGCAAGAACAAATGTATGGCATTAAATGTAGAACTACAAAACCCACACTTGGTTGTCTTCCTTATGGAAAACATAATAGTAAATTTATACAATAGTTTGTGCATATACATATATGTATGTAACAAAGAAATGACTGGTGTAAAATGGAAAAGCAGAAGACCCATGCTCATTTTCCACCCTGCCATATTGGCATCATGGACCCGCATGGAATCTAGCCAAACCCCCGAGCAAAAGAAGTATGGAACATCCATGATTTTTGGGGGTGGAGAGTGTGTAGTTAAATCTTCTTTGTTTTGTGAAAAAATATGGATAGGGCTACTAATTTTTGGTTGTTGAGTGCTATTCTATTACCTCTTTTACGATTTCTCTATAATAGTGAAAGTGGCCCTTGTTTATTCATACATATGTAGACACATATATATACTCTGCATCTTTGCTGCTCTAAACATGGTTTGGTTTTCATTTTCAATGAAGCTTGTGGGGTTATACTCTGTTATACATGGGTGTTTTGCATAAATGGTTAATTTATTGTTAATGTCTTCTTGTTATATGTTTATTTGCCTTATACCTATTACCATAGGAGCAATTGTAGTTCAATCTAATTTCTATCAGTGTTGGTCTATTGTATTTATTATCTATATATATCTTTGGTGTTGCAGCTATTAGCATAGGAGGAGTTGTAGCTATATATAATGCCATTACCATGGGAGTAATTGTATTTATCTGTGTGTAGGGTTTAGGGTTGTATGAAAGCATTGGCATATTGGAGATAAAATTACTTTGGTGGTTGTCTAGTATTATTCTAGTAGGTCTTTTATAATTTCTCTATTTGTGGTGATGTAGCTCAAATTTTCAATGAAGCTTGTGGGGTTATACTAATTTTTAGATGGGTGTTTTGCATAGATGATCTCCAAAAAATATGTTTAGGGTTAGTTATTTCTTCACACTTGGTCTATTGTTTTGGTTCTCTGTATGTATATCCATTTTCGAGATTTGAAAGAGATTATCATTTTATTCCTTTCTTTCATCAAAAAATATGGTTGGGCTTGGTTATTTTCACGATGTTGGTCTATTGTTTTGGTTGTCTATGTGTATCTTTTGCATTGTAGCCATTACCATGGGAGCAATTGTATTTATCTGTGTGTAGGTTTCAGGGTTTTTATGAAAGCATATATCAATATGTTTCATGATATCATTTTCCCCTCATATGTTTCAAGCTTTACAAATATTGCAGGATTAAATGTTGTCTTATTAGGAAATAGCAACCTCAATCAAACACCCTATCAACCAAAGATATAAAGTACAAAAGATAAGAGACAATGCAACTATTGCTATCTTTTGTAGTTAAAGTTGCAAGTGCATTTAGTCAACTGTTACATACATTACTTGTCTTGTGTGAATATGTATCGAATATTATAGAGAAATAGAGAAATTGTTAAAGAACTAATACTAAAACATATACACATGTCTTTATGCACATACTATCGCTACACAAAGGGGGCGGGCAAAGTAAATGCAAAATTAAATGTTGGCCTGTGGGAAAGTATACTTTGATGAAGTTGTATTGTCAAGAGAGCCATTGTGGTGTTGGTTTGATAGCAGGCTATTATTAAATACACACACACACACATATATATATAGGTATACATATATAGAAATATATATATATACATGTGTGTATATATACACATGTACATATATATAGATATACATATATATGCATATATACATACATATATATACATATATATGCATATATATATGCATATATACGCATATATATATATGCATATATATATATATATATACGCATATATATATACATTTCTACACGCCAACATTCAATATTGCATGTACATTGTCTACTACTACTGTGGAACAATAGGATGAATTGGTGCTCACGCTAAGAAACACTTACCATTCACCCTCCCCATATCAAGGACACCATTTTTGAACAACCCCAACCCACATAATTTCCAAGCTCCACATTGCTGCTCAAAAAACTTGGTGAGCATATATATGTAAAGCGTACTCACCACTAAAAACCTAATGACATATATATGCATTAGGTTAGTAAGAAACCATAAAGATATTGGAGATACAATGAGTTTGGTGGCTAGTAGGCCCTATTCTTTGCAATTCATCAGCCTCCACTATGTTATAGGGTAGATTGGAGGGTTCTAAAGCTATCGTTTTGCGCAATTAGTACATCGTTTTACTTGGGTGTTTTCTATAAATGGTTAATTTACTGTTTCTCTTCAAACTATTTCCTCTCAGATCTACAAGTTTTTCCCATGGATGTCTTCCTAAAAACCCAATGGTTGTTTTGAAAACACAACTTAATCAAAGTATATTGTATATATGTATACAAAGAAGAAGATATTAACAATAAATTAATCATATATGCAAAACACCCATGTAGAAAAGAGTATAACTTGACAAACTTGATTGCAAATTTGAGTTGCATCACTTGACACTAAATATTATAAAGAAATAGAGAAATTCTAAAAGAGGTATTAGAATAACAATAATGTAGGTTGGAGTCTCAATTAAGTGTAGTCACCCTACCAATAAGCATCTCTTCAACCTCTATTAACTTTTTGAGTAATAATCGTTTTGTGCCTAGGTCCATTCCATTTGTAAAGTTGAACCGATGGGCAGCTTTTTCAGAAAAATTCCTTACACATATGGCTTCCTGCCATAACATTTAGCGTTGGAAGCTCTATTTACTATGGGTTTAGGGAAACTATAGTTAAATCTTCTTCCTTCTGTGACAAAAATATGGTTTGGGTGAGTAACTTTTGTGGCCCTTGTTTATGGTTTGTAGTTATCGTTGTGCATTTTTGGCTTCATACCCATTGCTATAGGGGCAACTATACTTAAATATTCTTAATCTTATCAAAAAAATCAAGCTGCATTGCCTCACACTAAATATTATAGAGAAATAGAGAAATTCTAAAAGAGGTATTAGAATAACACTAATGTAGCTTGGAATCTTAATTAAGTGTAAATATATATATGGAAAGATAGGAACAAATAACATGCATATTTGCAAAATAGAAGTGCCTACTCTCTAGCAGCATTTTGTAGAGGCTATTTGTTTGAAGTTTCCAACAAGACTTTCATCAAGCCAACCATGAATACGATTTTCTATCTAAGAGCTCTTTTGCAATTTATGTTTTTAGACAAATAGAGAACACTTGTCGAGGGCTTTTACTAAGACCATAGAGCTTACCTATTAGGAAAGGGATTTTCCTAAATGTTCCTCATTGGTGAACAAACACTAATAACCAAAACCATAAACCAACGGCGAACTAATTACTAACCCTAGATGCATATTTCCCCTCAGAAGAAAGGACATTTAACTGCAATTCATCCATCCATATAAAACAACAATATCTTTCAAATCTCCACAATTGATCATATAACGCCAAAGATACAAAAATTTGACAAGAAGAAATAGATAATAAATCAACCATCTATGCATACCACTCATATAAAATGACTTCCAGTATTCAATATTGCATTTACATCGTCTACGGCCATCACGCAACAACAGGGAACATTGGGCCTCACAACAACATACACTTGCCATTCAAATTCCCCGTATCCAACACACCATTCTCAACCACCACCAACCCACGTAAGTACCAATGGCCACATCACCACACAAAATAAATAGTGCCCTCCCCACCAGCTAGCTATATATATATACTAACCCTAAGCATATTTTCTCAGGGAAGAAAGGACATTTAACATGAATACCTCCATCCATACAAAACAACAATATCTTTCAAATCTCCAGAATGGGTGTAATGGAAAAGATACAAACATTTAACAAGAAGAAATAAACAATAAATAAACCATTTATGCACCCTGCTCAATGTAAAACGACGTACAGTATACATATATATACATACATGTGAACATATATATATATATGTATGTATATATATATACATATATATATACATGTATATATATATATACATGTATAGATATATACATGTATATATATATACATGTATATATATAGATATTTATATATATAGATATTTATATGTATATATATAGATCTATATATATACATGTATATATAGATATACACATATATACATGTAGATCTATATATATACATGTATATATAGATATACACATATATACATGTAGATCTATATATATACATGTATATATAGATATACACATGTATGTGTCTATATATATCTATATATATACATACATGTATATATATAGATCTATATATACATACATGTATATATATATACATGTATATATATAGATCTATATATATACATGTATATATATAGATCTATATATATACATGTATATATATACACATCTATACATATATATATATGCATGTATACATATATACAGTTTACTTTGATTAAGTTGCATTTTCAAAACAGCCATATCTATATATATACATACATGTGAACATATCTATATATATATACATGTATACATCTATATATATATATATACACACACACACATCTATACATATATATATGCATGTATACATATATACAGTATACTTTGATTAAGTTGTGTTTTCAAAACAGCCATTGGGTTTTAGAACTGTGGCACTGCACAATCTGTAGGTCATTTTGTATAAACGGTTTATTTATTGTTTATGTTAAAACTCTTTTTCTCTAGAATCTATAAGTCGTTTCCCATGGATGTCTGCCATTATGGTCTTATATGGATGGGGAAATTGCAAATATACAAATATATAAATATGCAGAGTGTTTGTTATCTATTTAAAGTTTCCAACGGGATTTCCATCATTTGAGTTGTAAACAGGATTTGTTTAATAGGGAAATTGTAAAAAACTCCTAAAAGAATAGTTAAAAATTATAGCTAAATCATGAATGAGCCAGAATCCACAATAAACATTTCCATAGAGTAGAAGTATATATATATATGTATTCATCCATATATATATTTATATATATATATATATATATATATATATGTATATATATATATACATATATATATATACATATATATATACATATATATATATATATATACATATATATATACATATATATACACATATATATATAATTGTTTATACATCTGTATATATATGTATATATGCATTAAAACATGTATGTATATTTTACTAACATTTCTATTACAATTTCCCTATGTCTCTATAATACTCAATACCAGATGATGCAGCTGTTGTTATAGAATGACTATTTTTTCACAAACTAAAAAGAGCGTGGCCACCATATTAATTTTCCTCTCATTGTTACTTAAATCGAATATATCAAATCAGTTGCATGATTATATGATATGTTTACATACATTACAATTTCAAACACAACTGAACAATTTATTTCCATATATGCATATGTATATATGCCTATAATGCAGCCATACGAAGTAAACATAATATTGACCATCCTCTAAAAAATGGAGCCTAGGCCGATGATTTTAACAGTAGTTTGGTATCAAACCCACACCACAATGGCTCTTTCAACAATACAACTTAATCAAAGTATGTTTTCCCACACCGCAATATTCAATATTTCATTTACTTCGACCTCTACCCTCAGACACCAACAAGGAGATGCATTGGCGCTCGCGCCAATAAACACTTACCATTCACCTTCCCCGTTACGACGACACCATCCTCCACCACCACCAACCCATGTAATTACGAACGCCCACGTCGCCCCAAAAAAAAAATAGTTCACTCTATATGTATATATATATAGAAATATATATGTATATATATATACACTTACATATATATATGCATACATATACGTATACGTATGCATATACATATACATATACATATACATATACATATACATATAGTTTCCCTCTTTTCTTTTCTTTTTTGCAGATATCTTCATGCATCTTTTCCATTACACCAATTTCCATAGGAACTATTGCAGTTAAATCTTTTTGCTTTTAGCTAAAAAAAAAAACAATGTCAAATGTAACTACCAAGATGCACATCCCCGTGGAGAAAAACCGGTGACATCTTGATTGGCCAAGTCACCCCGGGCACTGACAAATCCAATTCACGGCTGACCTGACAAACATCGTAGTGCCAACTTCAAACAAAATAGCCTATAGGCTAATAAATGTTTATACATTTGTTTATATATGTATATATGGATAAACACATGTATGTATCTTTTACTACTAGTTCTGTTACAATTTCCCTATAGGTTTCTCTATATAACTAAATGCCAAATAATGCAGCTCCTCTTATACAATTACACCTATTTGTTAGCTGACTACAAAGAAGATGCCCACTATATTCAAATTGAAAGCATTAGGGAAAACTTTAGTGGCAAATCTTCGCCAATTGGTGAATTCCAAGAATCGGCCAAGTCAAAATTGGCAAATTTCTCGCACCCAACAGGGTGTCCAATCACCCAGATTTTATGAATTATAGGTCCAATGCATGTCCATTCACCAATGCATTTTTTTATGAGGCATATTTAAGCAAAAAAATTGCCATTGTCAAACTACACGTTTCAATTGGACTGACTAATATTTTCACCTGGAATCCCGAAAGAATTTAATAAAACACCTACATATTCGCCAATACTATTAAAACAACATTGTATCAAGACCCATTTCACCAATTAAAATTTATAAATAGTTGCTTGTAAAGACCCATTTCACCAATTAAAATTTATAAATAGTTGCTTATGAGGATCTATTTCACCAATAACATTAAAAAATAATTACATTTGAGGACACGTTTTGGCTTGAAAATTACAACATATCATTATATAAGCATGCGGGATTTGCCCAATTTTTAATATACCATTTAAAAATCCCACAAAATTCACCAAATATGGAATCGTGGATTGATATAAATACAATCTAAAGTGTCATTTATTCTTACACATTTTGTTCGATTCTACTTTTGAAGTTCTACTTCTCGATTCAGAAGTCAGCGAAAGCTAAAAATGTAGACTTAAAGGTGAGTGATCATTTCTTCATAGTGTTATTAGTTATAATAATAAGCTTTCTTTATCTCTTTTCCATTCTTGCTAGTTGCTTCAATCTTAAAGATGATATTGAGTAGGGAACCTTAGAACTAAAGTTTGAAGTTTTGAAGTTTTCAAAACCCCCGACCCACCGACTAGAAAGATGACCAAGAAAGACTTGCAACTCAACAAAGTGAACCATCATCCAAGTTGGGGAATCGAGAAGTTATGAAAATTTAGAACTCCACAACAAGGTTATAAAACTCTGAGGACTAGCGACTAAGGTTAGGAAAAGCCAAAAAAAATATATTGTATTCCATGGTATTGAATTTGATATGTGATTTTGCATCATTTTTAAAGAACAACACTTATCACACTACTTATAAATTCCTATTGCATTTCCATTCTCACAATCTTTGATAAATAACTGAAAGGAATATTATTAATCCATTCCTTGAACATAAGCTAATAGTTCAACATCCATAACTTATAAGTTATAAGCTAACAGAAGCTAATAGTTCAACATAAATAACTTATAAAGGCATCCACCCAACTTAAACAATAAAAGCTTAAACTACCAAATCAATTAAATTTCATATCAATTCTCTACTTATTTTACAAGGTGGCAGCTACCTTTTATGATATGCAATGAATAGAAATTCAGGCTGCTTTTAACCAGAAAGCAAAGAAAGGTGTTGCTTTTAACTAGAAAGCTTTGAAAGGCATGCCAATATCAAACTATAAACTACAACACAAAGACTTGAATCACTTCAGAACTAATAAATTTCTTTAACTGAAATCAACCATTTCCATAAGCATTCATTCAAAGATAAACATCTGATAGCAATGCAATCTATTAAATATCCAAAACACTAACATAGATAACCATTGGCAAGATATTTAGAATAAACAGAATAAATTCATACACCACAACACAAAGATTATGTTTGCATGAACTTCACCATATGAGTTTCTATATTGAAAGATAACTGTAAAACAAACTTGAAATCATAAAATAGTTTTTTCTCTAATGAGGAATATCCACATAATACACACCATAACTCAAATATTACGCATGCATGAACTTCACCATTGTCTTTCTATATTGAAATAATAGCAAAGCAATAAAAATAGTAGAGTTTTTTTTGTCTTGATAACAGTTTCTTGAAGACAAGTAAACAACCGTTTTAGAAATTAAAATAAAAATTCTTTGAAGTATCAAGAGAGTCAAATTAAAGAAAATAACATAAAAACTAAAAACTAAACAGTGGTCCCTCTCCCAGCACCGACTCCTTCACTTTCAATTGTTTTTTCCTCCTTTAGTAACGCCTCTTGTGCCTTTACTCTTTGCCTATATTCTCGATACTTGGTGACAATTGCGGTGATGTTTTTGCTCCTTGGCATTGTAGTAATTTGTAACCTAGTTCTCCATTTTCCCAAAGCATTTTCAGACTCAACCAACATCTGAGATCTTCTCCCTTCTCCAGATTTATAAGTCTTCAGGTGGATTTGCATTCCATAGAGTTTCAAGAAGGACTCCCATGTCACTGTAGCAGGATCAGCTATTTCTTTATTGAATATCTCTCTAAACTTTAGAGAGATCTCTCTTATATCTAGAATCCTTTCATCAAACTTATCCATAATTTCCACTCCCAAAATATTACAACCTTCTTTAATTTCCACCAACATTTCATAATATAGTTCAAATATGTTGTTAATTTCCTTCATCAGATTATCATACATATTCAATTTCCATTCCAATGAATCAGACCAGGAAGGGTCTAGCTCCTTAGGATTATTCACAATTTTCTCACCAATTAATATCTTTGGATCCATAGAGTTCAATTCTTTCATTTCCTGAGATAGCACATAGAGACTAGTTTGATCTTTTCTGACCTGCTGAAGTTTTGTTACTAACGCATGCCTCTTCTTAACAACTCAAGTGTAAAAGAGCACAAATATTTTCAAAAAGAAGATAGCCTCTTGAGATATTTTATTGATTCCCTCACAAGAAACTTTGGAATAGTTCAAATTCTTTTTAATTTGCTCTATGGTGAGCACATCAATTCCCTCTACCTAAGAACTTAAGGCTTCATCAGATGTAGGAGGAGAGGCCATGGAAGAAATAAAGTTACTCAATGTGAGGACTTGAGACTGCAGTTTTATATTTTATTTTCTCTTTTCTTTCACTCTTTTAATCAAGACATTGACTGAATAACTGGCATGGTACACATCACCTTCCAGTGTTGGAGGCCCCATATCAACATGTGTGACTTTGTAATCTGCCTTTGTTATTTCATCTTTATTTAAATCCTTCAAAGGGTCATCAATTTCTAACATTTGATTTCCAGAAGTAGCATCAGTCACCATCCTTGACATCTTCCTAGCTTTCTTAGGTTTTGAAGAGCTTTGAAATAACTTTGAAACTGTATTCACTCTAACTGTCATTGTAGGAATATGCTTTCTCTTCTTCTCCACTACTTTTTTCAACCATCCTGGGGAGGCTACTACCAGACAATCTTCATTTCCACTAATAGTTTCTTTAGGAGCTCCAAGAGTGAAAGGTGGATTATCAGGCAGAGAAGAGGGGAATTCATTTAGAGGAGGAAAGATATTATCTTCAGTGATCTGATTAAAGATAGCTTCAAAATCTACAGCCATAAGTTTTTCTTGATTGGTCTTCTTCTTAGGGGTAGGAGAAAGCATGCACTATCTTGTTCATAGATTCTCTTCAACTTGACTGTTTCTTCTAGCCTATCACCATCACCTCCTAACTGATAATTTTCACTAGAGGACCTAATAGAGGGTTTCCCTGATGATACACTTGCACTAGATGCTTGCATAGACCCATGTTCATTCTTCTATGATGACTTAGGCTCCTTAACAGGGCCTACAACTTGCTGCCATTTCCCATCCAACCAGTCCTAGGTTCTTATAAGCATTGGGACAACACGCACCCTCATATCTAAAATTTCACTTTTGCTCCAATCAACCCTAGGGTGGGATTTATCAAGCAATTTTTCATATGCAAGATCTATGATTGTTGAATCCTCTATTAAATTTTTTAGGAATCTGAAATGGCAGACCAAAAGCCTGTATCTAGTTTAGCATTAGCCTCATAATCTCTTCTCAAAACTTCATTCTCATCGACACAATCTTCCCAAAAATCTTCAATAGATGGTTGATGTCAATATAAGCTCCCTCCATAGACATTATTCTTCACAAAACCCTTACTGTCAAAATTAGCTCTCATAGATAGATTCTGGAGGTTATATTCCTTGAGAATTCCTTCAGCTCCCCTGGCCATCTGATTTATTTTGCACACAAAAGAAGGGGTCTCCAATGGGAAGACATACCCCCGTTTACCCATGTTCGTATACTTAATATAAACCATGGCCATTTGTCGGCAAACTTCCAAAAATATCAATAAATTTTCAAGATACCGAGGTAATTTAAATGGCATTTTCTTGAAACGCCCTATTCTCAGATAGGAAAACTTATCAAATTGGATATAAAAACTCCCAAATTTTGATACAAGAAAAATTGATTCAGGGGAAAGGTGCATTTCTGGATATCCATCTAGCTTCCTCACGACCTCCATTAAAAATGCATCATTAACATAACAAAAATACCCATTCCAAATTGTTTAGTGAATTGAGGAAAGCATTTATACATAGGCATATTAGAAGCTAGGGTTCCTTGCGGCTCCAACCTAGGCCAAAAGGACCTCTGAGTACCTACAATGTATGCCAGGCAAGAACACATACAGAAAGTAGCAGTCTTATGGAAATTAATTAATTGAGCTTATTTAAATGGAAGCAAATAACTTCACCCCAGTCAATGAAAATGTTATCATCATAGACTATCAAGATAAACCGGAACATCCAATCCTCAAATAACTCAACTTGTGGATTCCCAACAACGCAGTGCAATAAAGAAATAGCATCTGCAATTTCTCCCTTAAAATGCAATCTTTTGAGTTTACTCGGAAGTTGCGAATTACCTTTCTTTTCAGACTTCAACCAGGTTTTGTCCATGGAGTTCTTACACCAGTCGTTATTTGCTTTGAAAAATTCACCTGCCACTGCGATAGACATGTCTTCTATAGGTTCCCTTTCTAGAATCCCCAACGCGCAGGGAACAGCTTCAAGAGAATTTTTTGCAATTATAGTTTCGTCTGCGGCTTTAATTTCCTATGTCTGTGGAATGTACCTTCTCACACATGCACTTATCAGGTCCGCACTCAACACAACTTTTGGAAACCCTCCAGCCTGAGCTAGCCTGCTTTCTAAGAGTTTAATATCTAGCTCAGACTTGTCGTCCCTCTCCAAGTGCGCCCAAAATCTATCTAACTTAAAAGGTCTGAGCGCCATATCCCTTACGTCGACCCAACGTTCACTCTATATGAGCACAAATTTGTAGAGAATGAATGTTTACACATGAGATTCTGAGAAGTACTGGCCTTGGCAATTAACGAGAATGCAGGCTAAAAGTCTGAGTAAAAAGAATGTTTGCACTTGAGAAGTACTAGCCTTGGCAAAGAACGAGAATGCAAGCTAAATGTATGAGTACAACTTCGCCACCCACTTATGCCGTTATTTTTTATAGGACGTGATTTAAATGTGGCATTCAATTTCATATCTCGAAAAGATAGCCTTTAAATGTGCATGCTTTTGAAAATTTATGAAAAGACAACTCAAGTTTATTTTGTACATAGCATTCAATGAGATGTCAGACGACGGCACCTTTGAAAGGAAAGATAATTCCATCGTGTTGTGTGGTCACTGAAATGTGGAACCTAAAAACCAAAGTCTGAAGTTTCAATGTTTTCAAAACCTCTTACCCACCGACTAAATCCACACACCATAAAGTGAACCAAGTTGGGGAATCGGGTAGTTATGAAAATTTAGAACTTTGTGACAATGCGACATGTCACATGGTTATAAAACTTGGAGGCTTAGCAACTAAGCTTGCTTTGCTCCCTTATTTTGAGTCTACAACCATACATCAAATGTTCATCAAACAGTTGTGTAATTTATGATATAAATAATAAACATGTGTTTTAAAGTTTTTTTTTTTTTAACCATTAATGTGCTTAGATTATCAAGGCCTTTATAAAATGAATTACAATGTCACATTAATAGCACAACCATTAATAGCACACTAACACTTAACACTGCAAAGAGCTTAATAAAAGGTATTACAATTTCAAATTAATAGCACAACCATTTACTTTATTACAAAAATTAGATTATCAAGGCCTTTATAAAATGAATTACAATGTCACATTAATAGCACAACCATTAATAGCACACTAACACTTAACACTGCAAAGAGCTTAATAAAAGGTATCACAATGTCAAATTAATAGCACAACCATTTACTTATGTTTTACTTTCAAATCTGCATGCAATTATTATTATTTTGCTAGGTAAAACACTGCTAAGGGCAGCACCCTGTATTGATTATCAAAAAAGGATTACATGAGTTTCTATTTTTCAAAAAACCACCCTGAAGGCCTTTTCTATCAAGTGACCTTCTCTAATCAGCTAGCCCACCCAGATTTTCATGCATTACAGAATTCATTACAAAATTGGCCTGAATTTTAGTACAGGCACTCCAAGACTCAAGACTAACTCAATTACCCTATTACTGTTACTATTGCTATTCAACAACAAAAAGATGAAATCAATACCCAACCATACTTTATCATTCATCATCATCCTCTTCATCATAATCATCCTCTAACTCTATGTTTTTCAGGTACGCCTTGCAATTTGCAATCACCGGGCAATCTACTCCACATTTCTGGTGTGTTGGGCTTTTGGCCTTTTCCTCTAAGTCCCTGGGATCATTCATAATCCATTCTTCCCCATCTCCAAGGTCCCAATCATCATCATCACCCACTACAATTTCCTCTGCCAGACCTTCATCCTCTACGTATCTCATTGCCCACCCACACGGGAGATTGGTCGTCAGCTTTGCTGCCCTAAGGAGAAAGAAAATGCTACAGTCCCTTTCAGCCCATAATTTTTCAAATCCTTCTGGTTCGATGGTTCGGACCAAAGGAAACTTTATTACCTCTCTCCCTCTCATCCACATCATGTAGTAGTTTTGTGGCATGGGGATTTTCCTATTCTCATCCACATTATCTAGTGTCGCGTCAATGTCACCCAGCCATGCGTGCACGAAGACCATTTGGGTCAATTTTTTGCTTATCTCTTTCGAGACTCCCATATGAAAAGAACTGCTAAGGACATTGTCAGAATCTTTGTATTTGCTCTGGCTCTATGATAAGCCTTCAGAAATTCTGGCCCAACCAACTGCTTGGTTTCCCAAAGAATGAGTGGATGGGTCGAATTCATCAGCCCCTGCAGTCGCTTATCGGTTATTTCTCCTCTGAAGGCTTGTTGTTGCTTCTTCGTGCCCAATGCAAGTGGAATTTCCATTTTACTCCTCACCCACAACTCACCTTTCTAGAATTTTCTACCACTACTTTGAATTTTGCAAATGCAATGTGATAAATGGCTACTCACTCCACCTTTGCATGCAATTATTTCATAAATAGATAGTACTGAATTTCTCAAAGGAAAAAAAATTGATGGCAAGTTTATTTTTTCATTCGAATTGCTTTATGTTTTACTTTTAAATATGCATGCAATTATATCATAAATAGATAATAAATTATGGGCCACTAGTGCTACTACCAGCTTGATTCGTGCAAACCAAAAAACCAACTTAGTCAATTCGTGTATCTGAAGCCTTAAATGTACAATTAAAAATTACAATGTTTAATTTGAATGACATCTGGCTACATGCAAATTGTACCTCAATTTGACAAGTTGTCAAAATCCCTAGACTCTATTCAGCACTACTAGTACCACTCAAACGATATGAAATCATTACAAATCTTGTTTCATTAAAGCTATGAGTTGTCCAATCAATTGCTTCAGATGTTCAAAACTAAAAGATTGAGAATTTCAATTAAATGAAATGTAATACGTCGAGGCATTGAAAAGAGAGAAATGAGCCTTGATCTCGCCATGTGTCCCCATCTAACAGTTCTAGTGTTATTCCAAAGGTTTCAATTCACAAGTCTACTACTTCAGAGATTTACTTCTGGAATGCAACTATAGTCATCCATCAAAAATTCATCTAATGGTCATGGTTATATTAATTTTCCTTTACATCCTTTGGGTAAAAAGTTCTTAAGTTTTTAAGCCTTGGTTGTACGTTCTTCCTAGGCGGTCCCTCTTTTAAAACAAACTTTCTGCACGTGCATATTTCTACCACTTAATTTCTTCTATCACTCATCACCAAAATCCAACCCATTGGGTTCATTACCACGATGATGAGCCTTAATCTCCCCATGTGTTCGCATCTAACGGTTCTAGTGTAATTCTGGAGGTTTCAATTCATAAATCTATTGCTTGAGAGATATACTTCTGGAATGCAACTATAGTCGTCCATCAAAAATTCATCCAATGATAGTGGTCCATAATGTCGCATGGTCACTGCAACTTGGAACCTTAGAACCAAAGTCTAAAGTTTCAAAGTGTTCAAAACTTCTGACCCACCGACTACATAGATGACAAGAAAGACTTGCAACTAAGGTTAGGAAAAGCACCAAAACCTCGACTTTGGTGAATTAAGATCGGAAAGGTGGCAAGGACGGTGCATTTATGAAGTGAAGATCACAAGCAAGATTTTAGCAAGTGGACATGACTGGAGGATCGATGGGTCATTAAGATCCTGGTATGTGTGGAGTTTGGAAAATTATTACCTCTCGGCAAGGCCTGGAATTTAAATCCTTGTCACTTTACATTTTATGAAAAAATTTAACTGTCAAAAAAATATTTAATTTATAAATTTTTTATATATAAAATATTTTATATTAAAATATTATTGATTTTATTAATCATACATATTAAATAAATTCTATAAAATAAATTTTGTTGAAATTTTTTTATAGTTTAATCCTTAAATTCATCTATCTAAAAAGTAAAAACATAAATTATTTGTAAAAGGCAAATAAAATTTCAACATGCTCAATAATAAAACCAAATGTTGTATTATCTTGAAAAAAATCAAAGTTGAGAATCACTGTAAACAAAATGCTATAAAATAAATGTTGTTGAATAAATCATATATATTAATATAAAGTGAAATTAGAAAGAATTATTCCAATTCTAAACTAATTTAAATTTTTATCATAAACATTATTATATACTTTAGATTTATCTTCATCCATCAACTAACAAAAATTATTCCAATTTTAAACTAATGCTATAAAATATACTTTAGAAAGAATTATTCCAATTCTAAACTAATGCTATAAAATATACTTTATATTTATGTTCATCCATCAACTACCAAAAAAGTTGATTAGCTAGCATAGTTTCCATTTCAAATATATCAAATTATCCCTAATCATAGTTGCCTGAAATCTACCCTTCCAACCATTGTTCGTGCCCCAAGGTGTTTTACAATTACAATGCAAATCTAGGCATAACCCCCAAAAAACAAAATTACAGACAAGATTTAGTACAGTAATCTAAAAAAAAATTTAAACTTCTACTACTCAGACACCTTTGATGAATTAATTGTCTCCAATGGCTCTATCTCCATTAACGGCTTCATCTTCTTCCTCAGACGCAGAACCTTCTTTTCACGCATCTCTACTCTAGTGATGTCTTTGAGATTCTTTATGACCTCCTCGACCTACATTAGCTCAATGCAGATTTTGAGTGCTTGCCATCCGTGCTCCACACCTTCTTGCCACAGAGCTTTGGTGCGTCCTTCTAGCCACCTGATAAAGAGATGATTTAAATCCACGAGCTCTGGGCCTCCACCATCCATGTCTTCAACCTTAACAAGCCCCACTCCTGGTATCGCCCATTCCAGAATGCCTTCCATATCCTCTAAAAAATCTTTGTGAACCAAAGTTTTCATGACTTTCCTCACTACATCCACTAGCTCTCCTAAGCCCAAACCCCAAGCCATGACCAATGAATAAATATCCATATTGGTCCTATATCTGTGCTTTAATTTTTCAAAGCCATTACCCAAAATAAATTGAACTGCTTGCGCCACCTGCACATCCTTGAAGAGAAATAAACCCTGCGGCCGCTTCACAGATGCTAAATGCCAATGAAAGGGTCCAGCTTCCTCCGCGATGTCAAGGTAAAACTGGCCTCCATTGTTTCTCTGGTTCACTGGCTTCCTAACAACCACCCACCACCAATCGGCTACATGAGATGTGTGTCTTTAATACATCTCAATTTTCCAGCCATCTCCATTAATGCCGATTTTGAAACATGCATCCAGCGTTGGCAAAAAACCTTCATAAATGCTTCACTTTTTACAGAAACTTCTGCACCTCCTTCGCTTACTAAACAATGTTTAATTCACCAATATTTTTTTCTTAATCATTTGAAAATAGGTTTAATTCGCCAATGAATTTTATTTTTTAGTTTGAAAAAAAAAAAATAATCGCCAACAAAATTATTTTTTTTAGTTTGAAAACAGGTTTAATTCGCCAATCGAAATATTTTATTGGTTTCAAAATAAATTTTAATCGCCAATGGAAAAAATTTAGTGGTTTTAAAAAATTTGCATTTTGCCAAGATTTTCCACAGACTTCCAACAATTAGAAAAGATTTGCCATTGGACTTTTTTTTCATGAAAAACGAAAACATTTGCCAATAAAATTAATATTTTTATTAGGAAGTATACAAGATTCGCCATGATTTTACACCTTCACTGAGGGGGGGATTTCTTAAAGTTTTCCTTGGAAAGCATCGGAGCTCAATGAATGCGCAAATGTATATATGCAAACATAAGAATTAATTTCATTGCCCAATAACCACAATCAAAAGCATGGTAGCATGATAAGCACAATCTAAAAATAAAACCCAAGGAAAATTACTAACGCTAACCGTATTTAAATTCATCAAGCTAAGAAGATTTAACTCCAATCAATCCATCCATACAGATTGATAATGTCTTTAAAGTCTCCAAAAGTGGGTATAACCACAAAGGTACAAACTACAAACCCTAACCTAATTTTTTGGGCAAGAGGAAAAAGATTTAACTGCAATAAAACCATGCATAGAGAACGATTATCTCTTTGAAGTCTCCAAAAAGGGTATAACAGCAAAGATACAAACAAATAACAATGAATAATAAGCAAAGACTGAAACACATGAACAAAAATTTAATCTTTCATGCAAAATTACCATGTAAAACCACTTACAGATTCCGGTGCACAATAGCCTTAAAAACCTCTAAAATGTTATAAAACGAAGCAGAAGGCAATGATTTTTACAGTCACCTGCTACCAAACCAAAACCACAATGGCTATTTCCATAATGCAAGTTAATCAATATACTTTCTCGCACACTTTGCACCACATCAGTGTTAAAACCCTTCAACCTATTATCAAAAGGAGCAATAACCACACAACAAAAAACATGAAGAATAAATAATCTGCTATCAAACCAACACCACAATCGCTCTTCCAAAAAATTAACTTAATCAATATACTTTCTCACACATTTCACACTGCATTAGTGTTAAAACCCTCCAAGTTGCTATCAAAAGCAACAATAAACAGAGAACGAAACACGTGAACAATAAATTACTCATTTCTGCAAAATACCCATCGAAAATGACTTACAAGTTTCGCGGCACAATAGTTTTACAACCCTCCAACCTGCTAAAAAAAGGGGCCAAAGGTGACAATTTTAACAATAGTCTGGTGTGTATCCCACACCACAATGGCTCTCTTGACGATACAACTTAATGAAAGTGTGCTTTCTCGCATGGCAAATCCAATTCGCAAATGACCTGATGAAAATCCTAGCGGAAACTTCAAACAAAATAGCCTTGTTTATTAGGCAAGAGAAAAAAGATTTCACTGCAATAGAACCAGAACAATAAGCACAGAACAAAAGACATGAACAATAAATAATGTGCTATCAAACCAACACCACGATGGCTCTTTCGACAATGCAACTTAATCAATAAAATTTCTTGCACATTTCGTAGCGCATCAGTGTTAAAACCCTCCAACCTCCTGTCAAAACCAACAATAAACAAACAACGAAAGACATGAACAATAAATTACTCGTTTCTGCAAAATACCCATCGAAAATGACTTACAAATTATGCGTAACAATAATTTTACAACCCTCCAGCCTGCTAAAAAATGGAGTTGAAGCTGACAATTTTAATAGTAATCTAGTTTCAAACCCACACCACAATTTCGATAATACAACTTAATCAAAGTATGCTTTCCCACACCACAACATTCAATATTGCATTTACTTTGGCCTCTGCCCCCATACACCAAGAGGAAGATGCATTGGCGCTCACGCCAACAAACACTTACCATTCACCTTCCTCATTACGACGACACCATTCTCCACCGCCACTAACCCACGTAATTACGAATGTCCACATCGCCCCAAAAAAGAGATGGTTCACTCCCCTTCGGACAGCAACCCCCCAATGCTGGCAAAACCAATTCGTGACTGGGCTAACGAAAATCCTGACAAAAACTTCAAACAAAATAGCCTATTGGCTAATAATTTTAATATATAAATAAATGAGCCAATTAGCTAATAATAACTACCACATCTTCACATCCACTCCACCTTTAATGAGATAAACTCTTAAGCTAAGATCAAATCCTAACCATTCATCCATCTCCTCAAAATTTCATAAATTAAGATTAAATCCCTCATTTTCAAGAATCTTAATCCTATTTTCGGCAAGTAGATATTGTCCAAGCAAGCAATGAAGATTTGAGCATTACAATCAAGAGTATATCTATTTCACATCTATCAAGGTTTACAAAATTTTAGATTAACTATGTTTTAATTATTATTTTTAATTTGTTTTTTTCTAATTCTTATGGTTACAACTATTTTTATTGTTTGAGTGATTTTTATTTAATATTTTTTTACGCATCAAAGGTGTTTCTATGAGGATATTGTGTGGAAACAAGAAGCACAAAGTTAGAAAATATAGATCTAGAGGTTTTTAATGAGTTCGTTTGAAGATAATTATATGTTGGTAATTGAAATTATTCATCAAAAATAGATTTTAGTTCAAATTTAAAAAGTATCAATTTTATAATCTCATTTATTTTTAAAACATGTAGATAAAAATAAAATTCATAATTATTTAAAAGATAATATTAAGTAAAATATGATTATAAATATAATTAAATGATTCATAAATCTCTTTTAATCATTTTATCAAATTATTAATAAATAAATTTTATGTTAGTACTAAAGACAACATTACTAATCCCACGTTATTATAAAAAATAATAATCTATCTCTTTAGCTCCCAACAGACAAAAAATGTTTGTGTAATGACCCTTGAATGAGATGTAAGTATATGTCTTTTATATGCATGATTATGTGTATGGAACCACTCAACATCTTCCCAATATAAATTTGTTCGCTTGAAGTGAGGTCACTTAAAATGAGGACTAACCTAAAAGAATACACATATAAAAAGGTAAGGTTGTGTTATATACTAAACACATGAGTATGGAACCACTCAAAATCTTTCCAATCTAACTTTTTTATTTGATGTGAGATCACTTAAAATGAGGAATACTCTAAAGGAATACACATAAAAAGGAAAGGTTGTATTACATATTAAACACATGAATAAAATGATAAGTGAGATTGCTCATTTTGTCTTATTCTATCAATCATATTATTTCAATTTTTTATTGTAATGTTTATGGGTGTATTCTATACTATCTTAGTGTAGGGTAGTTGAATGCTTGTTTCCTCAATACATTTGGTCACTAGATTAAAAAAATTATTTGATTCTAATATAATATTTGAGCATTATGTTAATGTAGAAAAAGAAAATTAGGATAACCAAATCTTTATAGAGTTTTGTGAAAATCATAAGAGGAAAAATTACACTACACAATTTAAATTTAGATATATGGAAGGTGTATACACACGCACACAAACAACAATATATCAATTAAGTAATTTAAACAGTTTTATTTTAGAATATCTTTATAAACTAAATTAGCATTCCTTCATCGATTTCTAATAATATGGATTTGAATTCTAGTTTTTCATTATAAATTATGAAATTTGAAAAATATATAAGAAATATATGTTTAACTTACTAAAAGAAAAAGGATCCATAAATAATATAATAAGAAAAATTAATATTTGTAGCCCAGGGATCAAAGTTGGAAAAGTTCTACAATCTATTGGAAACACCTATAAGATATTATACTAACATTTCAAAAGAGTACAAACCAAAATTTTACAATAAAAAAGTTACCAATTGATATACACAACATAAAACATCAAAAAAATTATAATATCAAAACACAAAAACCAAAAACAATAAAATTAAGCATAAGCAATAGGTCAAGAGATGAAGGTGGAAGTCAAAGATCTTCATTCTTGGGACCACCTTGTGGGCATGCTCATTAAAAATATAAGGTGCCTCTCAACCATTATATTGATCATGCATGGTCAAGGGGACAAGAACATATTGAAAATGGGAGAAAAAAAGAGAACAAATCCCAACACACAAATTTAGTCATTCATATTCAACACTCAAATGATTACATTCTGTCTTTATAAAGTCATTCAACTGATTAACTACTTGAACCAATAACTACCAAATTGTTGATGGAATTTTTTTAGAAAAATGAAAAGAAAAGATTATAGAAAATAAAAACAATTCAAAGACCAAAATACACAGACATAAGACAAAATTTTTATAGTGGTTCACCAATTGGCTACATCCACTTTCAACAGGGGAAATATTTTATTAAGTTTTGTATTTTGCATACATCCATATGCACTACATCATAAACATCTTCAACCAAGAGACAATTACAATTCCAAGTTCAAAAGATAACATTCCTTCAAGAAGGAATTTGAAGAGCCAGAGAGAGTTATGAACAAGAAGTTTGTTGGACTTCGTATACCCAATAATCTCCCACTTAAATTCCAATGGTTGTTGCAACATACCAGACATTCCCCTACTTGGTCCTTATTGTCACTTCTTCAAAATGTTAAGAGAAGCTCTACAAAATTTGAACTTCTCCCTTGGAACTACCTTTGTCAATGCATTTGTTGGATTAACTTTTGTGTCAATTTTATCAACCTGTAGCTTACCCTCATCAAGAACATGTCAAATGAAATGATACCTTAGTTCTATGTGCTTTGTTCTATTATGAAAAGCGGAGTTTTTTGCCAAGTGAATAGCATTGTTGCTATCACAAAACAAGGTGAAAAAAAATTGTTTACACCATAATTCACCCAACATCCACTGTAACCATATCATCTCCTTTGCTTCTTCAGTGAGAGCAATCTATTCTACCTCAGTAGAAGAAAGAGCAACGACTTGTTCCAACCGTGAAACCTAGCTAATTGCAACCATGACAAATGTAAACACATAACCAGTAGTAGACCTCCTTTTATCCAAATCTCTAGCCATATACAAATCAACATAATGTTGCAGCTGAGTGTCATTACCTCCAAAGCATAAAAATAAGTTGATGTACCTTTCAAGTACCTCAAAATCCACTAAACCACCTACCAATGAGATGTACCTAGATTACTAATAAATTTGCTCACAACTCCCAACTGCAAATGAATACAAAACACCCTTCATTTGTTCTTCCTCTTCTTAAGTTTTTGGACACATAGTTGAAGATAAGCGAAAGTGATCAGCCAATGGAGTACTAACAAACTTGGCATTCATCATATTGAACCTATCAAAAACTTTGGAAATATATTTTCTTGAGATAATCTAATTTATCTTTTGTGTCTATCCTTAATTATTTGCATCCCAAGAATCCTCTTCACTCCCCCTAATTATTTCATGGCAAAAATTTGAGCCAAATGTTGCTTCAATTCAAGAACTATCCTCACACTAGTACCAACAACCAACATATCATCAACATAAAGCAAAAGTATAACAAACTCGTCATTTGCAAGCTTCTTCTAGTAAACACACGAGTTTGCTTCACAACGAGTAAAATGTTGCTCAGTCATGAAGCTATCAAATTTGAGATACCACTACCTTGAGGCTTGCTTGAGCCCATACAAACTCTACTTCAATCTACTATATAAATGCTCTTGGCCCTATTTAGAAAAACCTTCAGGTCACTCCATATACAACTCCTCTTCAATATCTCCATGAAGAAACGCTATTTTGATGTCAAGTTGCTCAAGCTTAAGGTCCCAAATAGTTTCCATGCCCAACACAACACGAATTGTAGTCATTTTAACAACTGGTGAGAAATTTTCATTAAAATCAATTCCCTTTTTCTGATCAAATCCTTTTACTGCCAATTTGGCCCTGTAACGTTGATGACCTCCATCTTCTTCTTTCAGTCGATATACCCATTTATTCTTCAAAGATTTTTGATTTGGCAGAAGGGTAACCAAATCTCATGTATCATTTGCTCTCAAAGACTCCATTTCATCTTGCATAGCCTCCATCCATTTCACTGAATTTTCATCTTTACAAGCCTATTTAAGTAATTTGAAAATTCCTTGAACTTGTCTTCAATGTGATAATTTCTTACTATAAATTGCAGTCATTAATGCTCTACATGCAACACTTGGATCAGTAGCTCAAATCTTTTTTTTAATATAATTCAATTCTTCTTGCAATTTTTCAACAATTGTTTGTTTTAATGAACTTGATGACTTTTTCCTATTATCAACCCCTAACAACTCCAAAATAGGGGTCATTTATTTTCACCTAAATAACTTTGCACATAATTGTGCTCTTCCAATTAGATATTTTTCTTCAAAAAATTCATCCCATATTCTTTTAGAGTGTACTTTTACTATGCTTTCAGATAACATATCTTTAGATGAAATACTATTGAAAAGAGAATCTTTATCCATCTCCATCAAATTTTCCATACCATAGAGAAAATTTCTATTACTACCTTCAATTTCTTCTTGTACGGTCTGTACATCACCTTGGTCATCAATAATTTCCATGGGTTGTTCATGAGTAGATGTTCCTTCATCCACTTTTCTCTTCTTTCTTTTTTAATCATACTTCCTCTTTCTATTCCTTTGACTCCCCATCAAAAATTTCTCAAATTTGACTTCATCTACATATAAATGTACACACATGCTTTCAATAAATGTAGTTAATATTGCAAAGAACACTAAATATTGTTCATTTGTTAAAGCCAAAGTAAAAAAAACAAAATAATTTATAACATTGGTTGAAACATGATAAGAATATTTACTATAAGCATTCTATATAACCTTGCATCATCTAAAATTCATAGGGAAAACACAAAACTAAATTCATATACAACACAATAAATAATCAACATGAGCCATACACCACTTTTTCATAGCCACTTGTGTCAATGTGCACCATTATTAGTATATTTGTATCAACATTAAAAAAATAACACAAACATTTATAAAAAAAAAAAAAAAGACAAAGAAAATAGGTCTTAACTAATGATATTGAAAGAATTTGTCCCCAAGAAGATTAAAATCATATTATCTTAACATCATCATACTCAAATTTTGAATTTATTTTCAAATATAAGGTCTACATTACTTATGTTGTTTCTCTAGTGAGATAAGATCATAAGAATATGGAACCATATAATAAATATAGCAACTTAAAGCTGAAATATTAGAGCATCAATAGGTAAAATACTCATTGGACCTAAAATTAAAATGTTATATGATGACATCTACAAGATCCATGAATGAAGTGCTTATGAAGCATATATTATATGCAAATTAAACTACAATAAAGTTTCATCAAATTTTTTTTTTTAAATGTACATAAATTAGAAACATATCATGAGAATATTTGGTATATATCAAGAAAATATTTTGCTACATACACTAGATCATGATCACTTACTATCACCAGTAAATACATCAATGTGTGGATCTTTAATAAAATGAGTACTATAAAACATAGGAAGAGATGCTCATGTCATATTTGGCAAGACATGCTCATAATTTTCAATATCACATGTGATAAGGAAAGCCAATTGCATCATCATTAAAAAGGCATCATGGAGATCCTTGTTACAAAAATAGTTTAGAGACAAAGAAGGGGTATTATTACATGTATCACAACCCTTTATGTATTCAAAGAAAGGGGTATTGTTACATGTATCACAACACTTAATGTATTCAAAGAAGATAGGGCTAAATCCTTAGATTTAGATAGCACATGAGATCAAAAATAATATGTTCACAAGAAATATAAACTGGATCTACTATTAAATCACATGATGAAGCATAATAAATATCAATGGGTACAACATGAATCAACGAATCATCAATCAAATCATAAAAAAATAAAGAACATGCACTATCGTGAAAAGATATATCACTCTAGTGGTAGGGGCAATACCATCATCATATAGTGCATCACTCGGATAATCACCATAGATAAGTAGGTCCCCAAAACATCTTTAGAAGGCTCATCGATAGTATGACAAACAAAAAGTACATTACAAGATCCTTAAGGAAAGATGTCTAGGAATAAAGACATGGATAGTAGAGGTTTTAGAAGTAAGAGAGAAACTACAATGATATGTAATAGAAATATGTTTGCTCAGTATAACATCACATGATGTATTATAAAAAAGTAGGGTTAGGTCCTCATCATCATTTTACATACGAGATATATAATTCATTATGAATCATGTAAAAAAATGAAAATAAATATCCGCTAAAATGGATAGAAAGGTGATCTAGAATAAGTTCTATGAAAGATGAAAAAGATAATATGAAATTAATATATGGATAGAGTACTTGGGACAAATTATAGATATGTGTGTTTATATGGAAATAATTCCTTCAAAGGTCCATGGGTAAGATGTAAGAAATTGTCAAAACACATTAAAATCTTCAATATATGAATAGACATAAAGCGAACTTCTTTACCCTATGATAAAAATACATTATAATGCACTCCTATTTTATCTTTCAAATTCATTTAAAATTTATGTCACAATACATACCTATACTAAGGTCTTTGAATTCATTTTCTTAAAACATTTAAATAAAACAAGATCAATAGATATTAAAAGAACAAAAGAAGTTGTGTCCAAAATTAGGTGAAGTGAAACATATGTTTGCAAATTTCATAGTGCAAGTTTGTAGGTGCAAGAATGATCCAAAATTGTGGGTCCTTGTATGTGCACACCATAACCTAATAACCCTAGTTCTCAACCATATTCAAATAAAAAATAGTGAAAAATAACTTCAAATGCACCATGAAAAGAGTGACATAATCAATTATAAGTTGAAGATCAATGTACCTTCAAAAATAGATGTTTGTTTGTCGAAATAAGCCTTCTTTTGTATTTTCTCGAATATCCTTGAATTGAAAAAATAAAAATATTTAACTTTATTTATATGGATGTTTTCAACCGACAAACTTTCAACCAAATAAGTTAAAGTCAAAAGGATTTCACTCGAAACCCTTTCGATCAGAATCGGCTTGCCCAAAAATAGTCTGGCTGAAATTTTCTAGTTAGCATCCTACTTGGCAACCAACTCAACCTATTTCAAAGTTTTTTGAAATTTTCAACTTCAACTGAGTATTTCTTCAGTCATAATGATTTTTAAAAAATAAAAGAAAAATACCCTTTTGTAGAGCTTAGAGTGGTGAATCCAAATATGTAATTTTTTTATTTTTTTATTAGTTTTAATATATATTTTATTTTAAATAATGCAAGTAGGTTTTTTAAAGTTAAAAAAGAGGTTGATTAGAAATATTTAAAAATAGTAATAAAACATATTAAAAAAATATATGGTGCAGTAGAGGAGAAAATCCTCTTCAAAGGGTGTAATTTATTTTTTGAAAATGATTAAAAAAGTAGACAATAGTTGACATCAAATGAAAATTATCAAATTCTGGCAAGTTTGACTTTAAAACGCTACTACGAGAAAAATATACATCAAATTTTGTTTTTATTTTCATACACTACATACTGAAGTTACCTATTTGGAGAAAAAAAAATTAGGGGAAATAAAGTTTTTTTAAATTTGAACTTCTTGACATCAATTGAACGTCACTTTTTTCTACAATTTTCAGCATTCCAAAATATGTTCTTAAATTGATAAGAAAATAACAAAAACAATTTTTTAAATATGAAAAATTATAGGAATAAACCTCATCAAGATTTCTACATTTCATTAGTTTACATCATTTTGAAATTCAAAGCATAAAGACCACTTTTATGTGGTTGAAGTTCAAAAAAAAATTTGGTGTTGGTTGATTCATTTATAAAGTGTGACACGAGTTTGTACTTTTATCCAGGACCACCCTCCTAGGTTTTGCAAAGCATGAAGTGCAAAGGAGATAATTGCAAAAATGATGCAGAGGAAGGACTTCTCCTAAACACACTTGACTGATTTAACACTTTTCACACAATGGTTCATTTCAAACAATGTCTAACTACATCCTAGTGCACCTTGGAAACATTGAAACAGCAACCTAATGACATTCAACAATGAAAACAACATGAAACATAAGGTTCTTGAATTTTTCAATCCTAACACAACACATCTCACAGATTTCCCATCCAACCATGATCAAATAATGCATTGCTTTTATCAAACCCTCAAGCAACTAGGGTGTTTTGACTGTTTTCAAGCAAATGTGAACACACAGATTTCAAAAAATCCCTCGTGAATGCAAACCAAGAACCCTCCTCTTGCAGAAGTGTGGGAAGTGATGGGACAGAGCTTTCCACCAAGTTTCATTATTTTTCAATAGAGGAAACTCTACCCATGATTTTATTTAGCTTTTTGGAAACCTTGGCTAGGGTTTTAACCTATCAACACTAAAAATGCAATATCTTTCATAAAACACAATGAAATTATACCAAATAAAAAGCATTAGAAAGTTAGGACTATCCTTCAACTTCTCCAATTGATTTCAAGACCATACCAACCCGTATAGGTCTGTACAAAGGTGTTGCCACAATAGTGTGTCTCACTTTTGGGACGTGCTAATTTTTTTCCTGAAATCACTATTTTTAGAAAGACTAATGATTTAAGTCTTGATCTAGGCTCCATCTAAAGGGTTTTAGTTGAAGAGGGATAGATAAGACCCCCTTAGATCAAACCCCCTTGGATAGAACCCCTCTAGTATTAAACCATACCCACAATGGAGTCTCCTTCACATAAATCAAAATGGTGGCAAAAAAACCACTTTTTCTTTACCTTTTGAGGGATTAAATAACATCATTTAAAATTTATATTTTGCAAGATTGTAGCTCTCAAAACAAGCTTTCCAAAAAATATAGATTTGATATATTTTCATTTTATCATGTGTATTTAATTTTTAATTTTTACTAAACATAGGTTTTTTCTCGAACATCAAGCTCTTTGTTGTGTAGAGGTGGAAAAATAGTAAACCATTTTTTTAAAAAAATCAAGAAATACCCTTTCCCTAGGTATTGATGTCCTTGTTTCACCCAAAAAAATAAAATATGATTTCAATATATACACCACAAGTTAGGTTGTACGACACACATGTATGTCCAAATTATAGTTATAATGACTTCAAAAATTAATTTAAAAAAATATATTCAACAAAAAATTATGAAAAAATATCCATTCCCTAGATATTGATGTTGAGAATCTATATTTCAAAAATTAGAATTAATCCTTTATAGAAAAAAAGTTATGTTGTATGACACAAAAGTTACTTTCTGAAAATGTTATTTTTTGTTTAAAAGTAGTTATTAAAGGAGATGTTGAAAGATTCATGATTTATTTTTAAAAAATTGATTAAAAAAATTATATTTAGAATCTACACACAAATTACCACAAATCACTAGTTAACATCATCTTCAAATTCTTAACAATTTAGCTGCTATAGGTCTCAGAAGATGACGATTCAGTTAAAAATATTGATGTAAATGTCCATCTTGGGCAAAAAGTGAGACATAGTATTGTGATTTCACCCACAATGCAATTTATAGTTTGTTTCATACATAAAAACTCAAAAGAAATGTGTAGAAACTTGGTGTTTCCTCATTCCATCATCATCAATCCTTTCTTGGCATGAGATTATATCTTTTACATCAAATTACAACCTTTCCCGACCATCCAAACCGACACCTAACTCCCACTAACCAACTTTGCAAAGTTGCAAGCAATTTTGGTTGACAACAATGACAACTTTTGCAACTTTTTACAACTTTTCTCCTAAACATCAAAACTAGTCCTAAATGACCCCAAATGGCCTCAAATGACCTTATTTACTCAAAACAAATCAAACCATCCCAAAATTCAAATATTTACAAAGTGACAACAAAATGCATCCAAAGATGCCCCTGCATCAAAAACCCATCTCCTATTTGTTGGCCAACCCCTTATTACTTTCAATTATCGGAAGTAGTTATCCTATAGATTGCTATAAGATTTTGGTTGGGAAAATTAAAACACCAATAGCCAATATACCCAGACCAAAGGACCTGAGCTTGCTCAACATGTCAGGGGTAGTGGTTAGGCTATATCCCTTCTTGTTGGATATTAAAGGTGATGACTTGTTGTTGCACATGACTCAAGCGCTAGAAAGAGTCGGGTTCTTGAGGAGATGGTTGCACTTGGAACCAGTGCAAGACTTCATTTGGGTGGGTGAGTTTAGGAATTTTTTGCAAGATACCGTGGGTGTATAAGCTTTTTGGTTTCAAATTTTGGCCCTCATTGTGCTTGCCAAAGGATGAATGAGGCAATTTTGTAATTTTGGTTGGATCTAGGATAGTATGGGTTGATCTCAATTTTGATAAGCAACTCTTTTTTGGCTAGTCGGAAATGAGTGCTTCGACTAAGCACCTGATTGTACATAGATCATTCTTTTCCTTTTGACTATTAATAAAAATTATTCGCTTGCATATCAAAAAAAAATACTATAAGGAAATGGAGATTGAAAATTATATTTTATATCCTTACATATGTTTTTTCTCAAAATTAATCTATTAAACACTCCCTATACACCAAGTCCTTGTTTGGTGTAGCATGTCTTAGAAAGGTCAAGAAACATTTGAATATAAGAGTAGGTGTTTAGTGTTAAGGAAACTTCTATTAAACAACAATATAATTAGATTTTTTGATGGTTTGTTAGTTCTAGAATGTTAGGGAAATGCTAGTTTTAAATAATCTCTTTGTAGACCAACTATTTTCCTTGCAAATCATATTTCCTTATAGGAACTCATTAATGGAAGCATAGAGCACATCAATGTTGAAATCTAGCATAGATTATATTTTTGGGGTTTGTGATCATGCATAAATGCAACAAAAATCTAACAAAAAAAAATTAACAATAAAAACATCAAAATCTATATCTCATTCTTTAACAATTGAACCAAAAATATATGAGTCTTCTTTCAAAGGGAAATCAATTAAACACCCACTATTTAGCATAATTAAGATGCATCAAAAAAGTAGTCAAACTAAAATTGCTTTGAGGAACTAAAATTGCTAAGCATAGTAAAATATTAATTTTAGTAATTTTGTATTTAATGCTACGTATGAACCTAAAAATTTACCAATAACTCCTCCACAACTAGATGAGTCTCGAGAGTGAATTTCAACCCAAGTTCACACTCAGATACCAAATTATTAAACTTATTAAATTCTAAAAATCTTGAAAAAAAAACATTAAATTGTAGGTTTGAAGCCCTAGATTGTTGAATGTGGCCCCAAAATTTGGTTTGTGTTTGGCATAATCAATTAGCATCAATTCTTAAGTCGTAGAGCTTGTTCATCTCTTCACTTTTTAAGAAAAGGGTTATATTGACTACCTAGATGAAAAATCACGACTTCTAGAAGTTATGCCCCCACATTAATTTGACACTATTAATATATGATGTAACATTAATTTGACACTAGGGTAAGTGCACCAAGATCATTGAAGTGTTTGACTTCAATGGTTTGATGAGCTTAAACGCGTTACACGATTAATTGAAATCTTTCAAGTTTTCTTAAAATTAAATAGTTCATTTCATTTATATTTTTTCTTTTCTATATTGATGCACTACGCGCTCGCGTTGTTGAGGAGGTGACTACTTCACTTGATCAACTTGATCAATATTCGACGACGAAAAGATGCAAGAGGTAAGTTTTGTTTGGTATTTGTAATGAATTTTTTTGTTTTAAATTGATTTTCTACGTACCCATTCCCCAACTAGTCATTTGACCGCATTCAATGACTATGCCGACAAAGGTTTTCAATATGTTGCCAACGACTCGATGGAATTCTATTTTGACGCAATAAACTATACTCGGACGTTACATTGTATCTTAATAACAAAATCATCGTATAATAGGAAGGTTCAAACTGTGGGAAGAAACCCTCTTTTTTTTTTTGAATAAGAGGCTTAATTACGTAAAAAAAACTGTCACGTAAGGCCTACACAATTAACTTGTCCCAACTCTACCCTCAGATGCATTACAGATTTAATTTGGAATGAATTATCTGGCATACATTCAGCACGTTTGAATTATGGAAAGTACTTTAATCTAAGTGATGAATTTATGTCTTGATAAGAATTAGCCAGATTTGATTGCTCTAGTTAATCATTGTCATTTACAAAGACGTACTATCATCATTCATGCAAGAATGTCAATTCAGGTAGTAGGCAAGCAAGTGTTCTACACTCTACAGTGAAAAACAACAGAATCCGGTTTTATGGCTGTCTTATATGATCAGAGTTACTTCAACTCGACTCTGAGCTGGTGGTCGACTTCTTAAGACCGAGGCAGCTAGTCCAACCTCTAAGCTTCAGTATTATAAATAATATTGCTTCTTCCTTGCCGAGAACATTGCTTTGGTT
>VDFB02004283.1:0-11124 GCA_007258455.2 Sequoia sempervirens | reverse complement strand
ACTCATTAAGTGGGCGAGATGGGAGGATGGAGGATTCATGAGTTTCATGGGAGTGTATTTCGGTGCTACTAGGAGTGGGAGGAGTGGATTGGATTGTCGTGTCTTCGATGGATTGGGTGGATCTAGGAGTAGGAGGAATAGATTGGATTTGGTTATCTTCAATGGGCTCGGCGGCTCTCAAAGTAGGAGATGGAGGTTCAATGGATTCGATGGATTTGATGGTTTCACCGGTTTGAGTGGTGCGAGGGGTGGTAACCTCAATGATAGGTGTGGTATGGAGAAGGGTCTCATCACTAGCGACCGTGGATGATGGATTGGGATGGCATGGTTCCACGGCTTCAAGGTGTGGAGTTGGGGATGTCTTCTTTGTCATAAGTCCTTGGAGAAAATCTGGAGTGAGAATCGTGCATACCCTAGGCTTAGTTGGGGTGATGGGAGTAGACGAAGGATTATGGGTTGGTGAAGGACTGGGATTATGGATTGGTGGACTAGCATTAGACGGAGGGATGGGATTGGATATAGGACTGGGAGTAGATGGAGGGTTATGGTAGGGGTATTGGGATGGTGGACTAGAATAGGAAGACGTGGATGGTGGATTGATGTTAGAGGAATTAGATGAGGAACTAAGATAGGAATATTGGGACGGTGGATTAGGACAAGAGGATATGGGTGGTGGATTGTAATAAAGGTATTGGGATGGTGGATGGGAAGATTGAGATGACGGATTGACATAGGAGGATGCAAATGATGGATCAGGGTAGGAAGATGTGGATGTTGGATTAGGATAGGTTGATGGGGGTGTAGGATTAAGATAAAAAGATGCGGATGTTGGACTAGGATAGGCAGATTGGTAAGGAGGATTAGAATAGGGGGACATGGATGGCGGATTATAGTTAGAGGAATTAGATGAGGAACTAAGATAGGAATATTGGGACGGTGGATTAGGACAAGCAAATATGGGTGGTGGAATGTAATAAAGGTATTGGGATGGTGGATGGGAAGATTGAGATGACGGATTGACATAGGAGGATGCAAATGATGGATCAGGGTAGGAAGATGTGGATATTGGATTAGAATAGGTTGATGGGGGTGTAGGATTAAGATAAAAAGGTGCGGATGTTGGACTAGGATAGGCAGATTGGTAAGGAGGATTAGGGGACATGGATGGTGGACAGGAGATGGGATGGTGGATGGGAAGATGGAACAGGGATGTGGATGGGCAGAAAGATGGAAATATGGATAATATGGATGGAAGATAATGGATATCCCTTGTAAGAGGTAGCATAAGGAGCATTATTAGGAGTGGGTGAAGATGTGATGGGATAGCTCAGAGGGGTGATTGGATATTGGAAAGTGGTTGGGAAAAGCTTACTAGAAATGATAGTATCGAGGGGATCTATGTCATATACTTCTTGATCAACAAGACTCATATATTGTCGTCAACATAATTAGGGTTTCCCTAGACTATTATTGATGGAGGATAAGGATTCATGATGTTGGATTATACGGATGGAAAAGATGGGAACAAACGATTAGAAGGAAAGAAGAGATGATGAAAAGACAAATAGGATGCATTGGAAGAAGATGGAGGAATGGATCTTAAGATTTGAAAAAGCTCAGATTGGGATTAGATTAAAGCTCAGATTAAGATGATTGGGGGATGTGATGGGATTGATTCTAAACCAGGTTCAGAGGTTCGATGGGATTGGATTACCATAGGATGATTACGACCCCGAACCTACCTCAAGATGGAAGTAGATTGATTGGGTGATTGGGTAGGGATGTGGTTGGATTAGATTGGATAAGATCGATTGATGAAACGATTGATAAGATCGAATGATGGATTAGATAGGATGATGAAAGGGATTCTAAACCCCGTTCAAAGATTACCCTAGGTGACTTAGGATGCTAATTGATCGGATTGAAGGATAGATAGATGATTGTGGCACAAAATCCACCTTGAGATAGAAAGTGGATTAATTAGGCCGACGATGATGATTAACTCAGGACGGATGACGATCCTAAGCAGATATGGATGATGACGATCAAATTCAGACACCTAGGTCAATTTGGATAATAACTTCAAGCAAAGTTCAGAGGATCCAGATTGAGAAACGATGAGGGGTATGCAACTTAGAGATGCTTTCAGATGATGTGCCTATATGAGTCGGATAATGAACGGATGATCTGTAGATGGACTGAAATCCAAACTATGGGTGAACAAAAGATGCAAAATGGCTGGATGAAGGTCAGGTTCGCCTATGGAAGGGTAGGTTCGGCTATGGAAGGGCAGGTTCGCCTATGAAAGGTCAGGTTCACCTATGGAAGGGCAGGTTCGCCTATGAAAGGTCAGGGTCGCCTATTGAAGGGTCAGGTTCGCCTATGGAAGGGCATGTTCACCTATGAATGGTCAGGGTTGCCTATTGAAGGGTCAGGTTTGCCTATGAAAGGTTAGGTTCGCCTATCTGCTTTCTAATTCTTGGAACAGGGAAAAGGACTTTCGGAACGAGTAGACGGGCTCTCGGAACAGGTAGACGGGCTCTCGGAATGGGTAGACGAGCTCTCAGAACGAGGAGACGAATACTTGGAACAGGTAGATGGATTCTCGGAATGGGGAGATGGGCTCTCAGAATGAGGAGACAAATGCTTGGAATGGACGAATAGATGCTCGAAACGAGTAAATGATTGCTCGGAATGGGAGATTGACTCTCTGAATGAGGAGACGAAAGCTTAGAAGGGATGAACGATTACTCGGAATGAGTGAACGGATGATCGAAATGGATGAACGGCTACTCGGAACGAGTAAACAATTGCTCGGAATGGATGAACGACTCTCAGAACAAGGAGATGGAGGCTCAGAATGGATGAACATTTACTTAGAACGAGTGAATGGATGAACAACTACTTGGAACAAGTAAACGATTGCTCGGAATGGATGAACTAATCTCGGAATGAGATGGAGGTTCGGAACGGACGAACGGATGTTCGGAATGGATGGATGAATGCTCGGGATGGGAGACTGACTCGCAGAATGGATGAAAGGATGCAGAATGAGAAGAATGAATATTTGGAAAGGGAGACAGACTCTTGGAATGAGGAGACGAATGCTCAGAATGAATGAACGATTGCTTGGAACGAGTGAATGATTGCTCGAAAGGGGAGACCGACTCTCGGAACGAGGAGACGAATATTTGGAATGGATGAAAGGATGCTCGAGACGAGAAGGATGTTCGAAACGGGGAAGCGGATGCTCGGAACGACTGAACAGGGGATGAAATTAGTTGTTTGGAGGGCAGGTTTGCCCAAGTATAAGGCAGGTTTTCCCAAGTTGAGGTCAATGTCGCCTATTCAGTGAAAGATAGGTGGGAAACGAATGCTCGGAACAGGTAAGCGGGTGCTCGGATCAAGGAGATGGATGCTCAGATCGAGGGGACGAATGCTCGGAACAGGGAATGGATGCTCAGAATGAGGAGACGGATGCTCGAAACGAGATGGATGGTTGGAATGAGGAAACTAGTGTTTGGAATTGGCAAATGGGTGTTCGGAATGACTGAACGGAAGGTGAAAATGGCTGTTTGGGGGGTAGGTTTGCCCAAGTAGGGGCAGGTTCGCCCAAGTACAGGGCAGGTTCGCCCAACCCTAGGAAACTGGCTGTTTTGATGACTGGTTGACTGACAGGGGGCAGAGTTGCCCTTGTTGAGGTTAGGTTCGGCCCTCTTTGGGGCAGGGTCGCCTATTCAGAGAAAAGATGGATGATTTTGACAGAAATAGGCTAAAAAATGACTGAGATAGGGGGCAGGTTCGCCCTTGTTGAGGGCAGGGTCGCCCCTTTCAACAAACTTGGACTTGACTTGGATGAAAACAACTATGGTAGAGGACCAAAGACGCAACAAACAACAAGTTGTAGGCAAAGGTTGACTTGACTAAACAGATATGCACTGGTTTTGCACGAAGAAGACAGTCCAAGCTGTACGATCCTAAGATTAGTAAGAGGGTATGGCCAACATGGTCCTCTAACTAGGATGAACAAGGCAACTAGGGAGTCCTCGATATACGTTCGATACGTGAGGCACAACCGTGAACACCAGCTTGTCACAAACGTGAGTCGGGAACCCTAGCGAGATACTGAAGACTCGGACCAACTCTTCATGTCTATCTAGGTATCACCTTAGCTTCGACGTTCCGCCAGACACGACGTGATTGGATTGAGGTACAACTTTCGCTCTCCCCCCTTTGTATACCCTGCCGGTACACGTGGTTGGGATCGTCCCTTGGGGTATTGAAATCCCCAAGCAGGTCCCGCTAAGAAGAGAACACTAACCGTTCTCGGCTACTCCCCAGGCTCACACGAAGTGCAAGGGGAAAGCATGAACGAGATATTGCCCCTTGGGTGACACAAAGAACTGGCAAACACGATAATCAGTAAGTTGACTTCCCCCCTAGTTAAACTATGTGCCTAAATTAATAAGCAAAAACGATAAACAAAACACACTAATAATGCCAAAATGATCGTTTTGCAAGAAAAGTGTTAGTAGTTCGATCTTTGTTCTTCGACAAGCGTGAGACAAGCTGCACAAATGTTGAGAAAAACATGCACACACTCACCAACAGACGACGTTAGGGGGTTAGTACCTCAAAAAAATGAAAAACGAAAGCTGGAAATGAAGTTTGAAGCATTGTTTTACCTCACAAACAACTCTATTTGTCAGGTTTGCCCTCTGCAAGGTAGGTTCGCCCAACTGGAAAATTGAAGTCAGATGCTGTTTGAGTCATAGATGGGCGATTTTGTAGGGAAAAATCGCTCCTGTTGAGGGCAGGTTCGCCCAAGTTGGGGTAGGTTCGCCCCTCTGTAGGGAAGGCTCGCCCTCTGTAAGTCAAGTTTGCCCAACTGTGGGCGGGGTTGCCTCTGTTTTGGTCGGAGTCGCCTCTCTTCAACCTGAACCTGCAAAATGTGAAACAACAAAAAACGTGAAAGCAAGGGACTCGTTTGTGGGTCCCACCAGGGGTGCCAGAAATGTGATGCAGTGAGTTGTTAGCCTATCTAAATGACACAAAACAGAATGCAAAAGACAACAAACAACACTTAACACCTCAAGATAGGGCTACATTAAAATTAAACAAAATAAAGATAAACAAGTAGATTTTTTACCTTGTTCAAGCTGCTCCTTGGTTGGCCCTTGGATCTTTGATGTTTTGTATGCTCCTTGGATGGCAAAATGGATGAGAATGGATTCAAAATGAGCTAAATGAGATGAGGATTTGATGAAATGAAGATTCAAATGAGAGATGTGGGTATGTGAGAAAGTGAACAAAATGGATACAATGAAAGCTTGAAGCTTCAACAATGGAGGATGGATGCAAGTGATTGAAGTTTCTTGAGAGATGAAGTTGGAGAACTTGAAAAATGTGATTGTAAGTTGAATGCCTAATGAGAGAATGAAAGAGAAATCCTCTATATTTAGGGGAGAATTTTCTAGAGAATTGAAGGGTTGAGATTTTGCCAACATGGGCAAGATGAAGGGCTGTGGTGAATTGAAAATTCGCAAGCCCTCATATCTTGTCATGTGGAGGATGAAGTGTCACAAGGACAAATGAGGTGGAGAGAATACAACTGAGGTGGAGGTACTTGCAAGTACCTTGGGATGAGGGTGATGGTGACAAGTGAGAGGACCATGGGAATGAAAGAAGTGTTGTGAGAATAAATGTGAATTTTAAATTCACATGATTGGGAGTATCTGGTGGATAAGATAAGGTTCCCAAAAAGTAGGACTTTGACCCATGTGACTGATGTGACTTTTTAATGATCACATGGGAAAGAGGAGAGTCTTTGGTGGAATAAAATGGAATTTAAAATTCCATTAGGGGGAACATGGGGATAATAAAATGAATTTAATATTCCTTGGGAGATGAGAGAGTTGACTAAGATGCTGATTGGACTAACTGATCAATGATTAGAAGATAGTTAGTGGCTAATGAAGATTATGAGCCAATTTGCAAAAGTTGGAGGATGTGACACATCCTAATCATGGATTAGACATGTGCACATCCCCAATGATGGAATTAGGAGGTGGATTAGGATTAAGAAAAAGTGATGTAGGATGTGACATGTGAGGAATTAAATAAGTGTATTATTTATATAATTCTTTTGAGGAAAAGGGGAATAAAGGGGAAGGTATTTAATTTAACTAAATACCTTAGGGATTTAGAAAAATTAAGGGTATTAATTAATAACAATATTACTTAATTAATGTAAAAAATAAGAGGATATTTAGACGAAAAGGCAGAAATTTGGACAAATGCAAGTGTCCAAATTTAGGTGTCTACACATACATTGACAATATCATAGCATTGCAAGATATCTTTGCATTACATCAAAGCATGTAATAATTCAATTTGCAATACCAAAGAGACTTGATTAACAAACTGAAATCAGATTAAAGAGATTTATATCAGACCTGTTCATAGCCCAAACTATGTACTTTCAGTCATTCAAATAAACAAAAATACATTCCATCATGAAATGAACTAATACAAGTGCCAATGAATCCCAAGCTGTCCCTTCTCATTGAGCAAATATTTTACAATACAAGGACGCCTCAAAAGGGCAGATTACAGACCTCTGATTGCAGATTGGAATCCAGTTTGAAACCCCAAGTCTAGGGAAATGGTACGGCCTCTTTGTAGGGGCGATTTTGTTACCAAAAATCAAATTTATAAACCGCCATGTCCCTTCTCAAAGGGATTACCCTCGTGACGACGATTGGCTCATCATAGCGACCAGAGGGTCATGACCGGAAAGGGGTCACTTCGAGCTTGGCCTACCGCCAGGATTGATCGCTTTGTCTCTTCGCTCGCTCGACGGAGGATATTTATGTAATTGCTATTTTAGCGCCTTAAAGTGCAGTGGTGGAACCAATCGCTATTAGCGCTTACCGTATGCATCAGATTTCGACTCCAGTCTCACGCTGACGCACGGATCGTAAGAATCGGGTTAGAAACAAGGGAGATATTAATATTTGATCGTATTGATTAAATATTAATTAATTAACGTTTATAACATAAAGTTATAATTTAATATTATAACTTAAGTGAATTCCTTGAGGGGTGCGCCATCATGAAGAAAGGGGCCAGTTTGATATTTTAATTAATAATTAAATATTCAGTGGATGAACTATGGAGAAGTGAAAATATTAAAATACGAATATTTCATTAAAACCCTATTTTCAAGGGAATCGCACTTTTCAGTGTATTTGAGGGTTTGCCTTGGGAATTGAGCCCATTATGTGATTATTGAGTTTTGAAATCTGATCAATTTTGGTCTGAGCCTGAGACTTAGGGTTTCATGTTCGTTTGCCTTGGGGAACGAGCCATCTCCAACGGAAAGCAATTCAGAGAGTGTGGAATACCACTTGATTTATTGCCACAGAGGTTTTCTTACTCAGAGAAAACTACAGAGCCTCAGAGTTTACTATTAGTCAGAGGTTTCCTTCAGTATTTGTTTCCAGAGATCAGTCATTGGCTGGGGCGCACCATATTCAGAGTCTTAGACATCAACTTTGAGGAGGCCGTACAAATTAAAAGACTGTTTCTGCCAGGCCGTACTTCTGACAGGGCCGTACCATTGTCCCTGGGCCGTACTCTTCAAATTAAAATAAACGCCTTCATTTGAGATCTCCAGTTTGCTTCAAAGTGGGCGCCAATACCATTTGATCAATTTGTGCATGCCAGAAGGAGGGAAAGAGACCATATTTATTTCTGCCGTACTGATTTGTACCTTCAGCCGTACCAGCAAATCAGGTTCTTTTCATAATAAAAATTCATTATTTGTCTTGCATGTTGTCAGATCATTTGTATATGAAGATCATTTGATGAATAAAGGAAACGCCTTTAGTTCTTATTGTATTCCTCGAGTAAATTGAAGATTTAGAATTTCTATTGAATTTATTATATTTTTCTGTAAGAGCCGTACTATCATTAAATGCATTGAAAACACAAAAAAATTGCAAAAACTTCAAAACGTCAGAAAAACCTAAAAATATCAGTTAGAGCATTGTCAGAGGGAAACCAGGGGTTTCTACACAAACACAGAAATGAGTAGTCTAGAGGGTCGCCTAACTATGAGGAATCCAATGGACAAATACCTAGAATGATAGCTTTCCGTCTTACGAAGTTACGAACAGGTTTATGTTTCCTCAGCTACTGAGAAAATGCATATTCAGAACTCAGAAAATCTATATCAGTACTCTAGAAATTGAATCAAATCATCTTTAAACTCACACCATAAAATGATAATCCACACACCACACCAAAACTCACAAACCCACAACAAAATACTGAATATATTTTCATATTATTCCACTCCAAAATCACCCAACAACCAAGAATGATAATTGAATCGCCAGCCAGCTAGGTTGGATCTTCGACTACCGAAACCAACTATCTAGTGAAGGGTTTTCATCCTCCAACCAGCAAAGATGCACTCAGGAAGCATTCCTGCAACATAACGTTAAGTTGCCAAAGCCAATATAGCCTAAATGAGAGCTCAAATGAGAATATATAGAATGAAGGCAAAATTAGGGCAACCAAGTTCAATTTGAATTCTTTTCCCTCCAAGAGGTTCGACCCATTCTAGAGCTCTCAAATATAAAATATTCAACTTTACTTTAATCCCCCTCAAGTTTGGTGTCCACTTTGGAGGCAAACAATAATCTTTTAAAAATATTAAACACCTCCTTACCTTTGCGTCCCTTTTTGAAGAATAATCTTGCCTTTTAAAACAACTTAAAGGCTTCACATTCCTAGGCATTGATCAAGGGGGTGTCTTATGAATCCATTACCCTTCACTTAAGTCATAAAGTGACTTTATAAAAGACTTAAGCGACAAAGATCAAATATTTCTTTGAAAATATTAGAACTCACCAAGGCTAAAGTTGGAAACCACTGCACTGAATTGATAGAGGTATAGAGGCCAAGACCAGGAGTTAAAAATAACGCTTACTAAAAATAACAATTTGCTATAGATAGTAAGTGAGTCAATTCTCTCAATTGATCCAATTAGAGCTCCATTGGAACTTATTAAAAATAGCCACTACTAAAAATAACAATTTTGCCATAAACTTGGGAAACCTCCACAAAAGCCCATCATAGGACACTGCGTCCCCTAACCATATCCACTTAGCCTACGGGAACCCTAGAATAGGCTGATGGAAAGCTTGTATTGAACTAGGTGAAAGAAGGGGACATTATAGAAGGTAGTCTTGATGCATCTTATCAAGCATGCCACTTTGAGATGGAGCGCTCGTGGGTTGGGAGGTGAATGAGTGCTCTTGGGCTTGATCAAGGAGGATGGAGTGTCTCCAATGTGGATTGAGGGATGTAGTGGACTTGAGATCCTACCATGGTCGTGGGCCAAGAGATGGATGAGTGCTTTTGGACTTGAGGGTCTTCTTAGGTATGCCACCATGAGATGGATGGTCAAGGATCCACCTATTCTCTCGTAGTACAAGGACAACCATCCTTGAGATTGTGGTTTGCAAGTAGTTCAAGTGAATTCCTAATATGATTGGCTATAGGAATATGCTTTTCAATAACCACTAATGATGTTAAGATATTTTGAACCCAAATGTTAATGATGCTATGATCTATAGATGTAACTATTATGATGTTTTAGCTATGATGTATTGCTCTCAGTATTATAACATTTTATGTTTGAATATAACCATAAAGTTTATATTTGTTATTACTAATATCAGTTGTTAGTGATTATTATTGTTTTGCAGGCCTAAATTTAGGAATATCCCAAAAGGGGACATTACAGTTGGTCTTTCATTTGTCCCACTTAGAGAACATAAGCTATGCACCACCCTCTTTGATAGAGAATATTCCAAGGTGAGTGTGTTAATGGAAGACATGAGACAAAATTGGATGAGAGATGGATGCTCCAACATAATGGATGGGTGGATTGATATCAAACATTGGCCACTTATAAATAGCATTGTCACAAGTTCAACTCACTCTTACTTTCTTAGAGCTTTTGATTGTTTAGGGAAGAGGAAGGATGCAAATTTCTAGTTTCATAATTTGAAAGATGCCATAAAAGAGGTTAGAGCCTCTAATGTTGTAAAAGTAGTGACCAATTCAGCTTGTGTGTGTTAGTTGGCTTGATGGTGGAGGGTGCTTACAAGCACATTTTTTGTACCCCATGTGTTCATGCATTGAACAATACTTTGAAGGACATTAGGAAGATAGATTGGGTAAAGTAGTGGTCTTAGAGGTTAGAGATGTTTAGATTTTCATTTGCAATCATCACACTTCACTTGCTTTGTTCAATCATCACAATTAATGGTGGTTAATTTAGAGTGAGGTGGATGGTTAAAGATAAGCATAGTTTAAGGAAGAAGTGTGAAACAAAAAATCCTTGATGATGATTGGTGGTCCACAATAAGGTAAGAAAAATGTTTGTTTATTATTTAATTTTTAAAATGTTAGTTTATTAATGTTTCTAACTTGTAAACTATTTTCATTTTTTTTAAAAATCTTAATTTTTCCAACTTGTTTGCACTTGTAGATATGTCTGCTCCTTCATTGAGTTGATTGTGTGAGTAATAAGATATATTGATACTAATTCTTCTAGCCGTGGAGAGATTTATGAGACTTTTGATAGCATGCTTAGGTAGATGAAGCAAGCAATTCATAGTAGGGACCCTACTTTTGGATTTAATGAGGAGCATCTTAGGCCCATTGTGACATGATGGTGGAACACTATGAATTTCTTGATAGCCTATGCTCTAAAGCCCAAATGGTATGTATTTAAGCTTGGAAGAGTGCCTCCACCTCATTATGAAGAGGTGAAAGAAGGGCTCGTGAAGGCTCTTCAAAAAATGTATATTGAAGAGGAATCTGCTTTACTTCATACATAGTGGCTTGTATTTATCAATCTTTGTGGTCCAACCTTCAACAAACCAAAGCCAAGGCGGATAGAGTTACATTAGCTCAATCCAAGCTTGTTGTGTACCCAACCTTGTTGGATGGTGGATGTGGCATGGCAAGGATGCACTAGAGTTGAGGATACTTGCCATTCATCTTCTTTCACAGGTTGCTAGTTCCTCAATCACAGAGAGGAAT
>VDFB02004282.1:0-16171 GCA_007258455.2 Sequoia sempervirens | reverse complement strand
TGAATTCACTTTAGTTCTTTTGATTTCAAAATTGCTTCTTGGTAGAAGAGATGGATTCACCATAATATATAAAAAGAGCATGGAATGTGATAAATTTTTTATGTTAGATCTTCCTTTAATTCTTTTGACTTCAAAATTGTTTCTCTATATTATTTTTGGTTTGTCTCAAGAAATATGCTTTATGTGTAACCCATACTTACACACATGAAGTGTTCTCATAAATTACATTATCAACTTTTGTTGAGTTGTGATTTTGTGACACATAATAAGTTACATGTTATCATTATGAAAAATTTGGATTCTATATCATTATGATGAAACAATAGGAGGCTTTCTAAGTTATAATTACTATCCAAATTTACTTGAAAACATGGAAAGATCCAAAAATTCCTCTTCTTCAACATGTACCAATAATAGTTCATTCTCTTAACTTGACCACCCCAAAAAGTTGCTTGCCCCAAAAGTGAGACATACTATTTTGATTTCACCCAACTTAGTTTCGTTGGTGAGATTACACTACCCTAGGACCCTTCAATTTAAATTTTATAGGTAATCATCAACCCTTCCTTGTATGGTTCATGTAGACTTCACATAATGCACTTGTTGACATTGGAGTTTACTATAAAGGTGGTAAATTTAGATATAATAACTTAGCTACATAGATGAGATTATAAGCACCCTAAGACCCTTAAATTTATGTTGGATAGGAATAGGATATCCATATACCATTTTATTTCATTATTTGTAGGGCAATATTGATGAAAAAATAGGGACATGAAATTGCAAGTTAGAAACAAGCTTGGGGACACTTGTTCAATGCACAAAGTCATGGAAAATATGTTAGATGAAATGAATAAAAAGTTTAAGAGAAGATAAATATGATCTCAACATGGCCTATAACATCCATTTGTCTATTCCTTTCAACATAGGGAGGATGGTTTTGGCCACTCTCTACTAGGAAAGATATGATTGATCTTATGAATATTCAAAGACACCATATCATATCTACCACCATACCTAGGTTTTTAAATCCACCAATAGAATGGAATTCCAAGCATTAATAATGGAAAGATGTATTGAGAAAGGGTGTCTCAAACTTGTTGGCATAAAAGGCTTCATGCTTCGAGTTCATCGAGCTGACAGGTGAATGTCGGTGGGATGAAATTCCTAGGAACCCCTCAACATCCTAATAAGCGCTCCACGGGTTGGCATTAAATGCTTCATTGGGTTCACAGTCACACGTTGATGGGACTTAGAGATGAATCTCCTCGACATCCCTAGAAGTGCTTGGCTTATCACTAGGTATGTTTGGATTTTGCATCGACCGAAGCTTCATTGAATAGAAAAGTGAATGTCAACAGGATTGAATGAGCAGTCTCTTCGACATGTCAATAAGTGCTTCATCGGCGAGACTTCACCATGTTGGAGTGAGTCACTTGGTAGCTCCTTCAATATTCTGATGAATGGTGGGAAGGATAATTTTTGAGGAGACAATTGGATATCGACGAGACCTTAAATGTGGTCCCTTCGATATTTTGAAGGAGCTTCATCAACGAGACTTCGCCATATCAGAGGTAGTCATCAAAGAGTCTCTTCAATATTGTTGATGTGTTTTTTATGCACTTCTAAACATAGGTAATGCATAGACGCATCACCTCTCTTGAAAGACAATCTTCCACAATCAAATTGTGTAACACTATCCCAAGGTCTCTAACGTCAGGTCTTGACAGGGCTTGGAATTTCTCAGTTGATGTTTGATGTGATTTTTTTGGTAATCACAAGGGCAGAATTACATGGTTTGGGTTGGATGCGAGATGAATCTTGCATGGAGTTCCTAAGATAAAGTTAGATTGTAGTTTTGTAGGTTCAAACATCAATCATGAACTTATGTTTTATCTTAAGATTTGGCTTTACAATGTGCAATGAACCTTAGCATAGGTTACCTATTAAAAAAAAAAGAGCAGGGAGGATAAGAGGTTCCTGGATCTAAAACTAACTATGAACAATGATCATGGAGGGTTCTATTGTGGATAGTGTCATGTCCCCATTTTTGGTGAGCATCAGAGTTCGTAAGAGTTAGCCTATTATGCGACCCTCGTAGGCTGATAGGTTGGATAGAGGGTCATTCCGGAGTTTGGCTCAGCGTCAGATTGGCAGTTTTGATCAGTAGGCTTTCGTTTGGGCTCGATCGGAGACTTCTTGCAGAAGTTGCTATTTTAGCCCCAAGGGGTGTACTGTGGGACCCCCAAGCATTTTAGCAGTACTAAGGTGGTCTTAATCACTGTTCGGCTGCATCGATCACCATCGGATGAGTAACGAGAGAAATATTAATATTTAATTGCATTAATTAAATATTAATTATTTAATGATTATAATATAAAGTTATAATATTAAATTATGACTTAAGTGATTCTTCTTGAGGGGTGTGCCATCATCAGAAGGGGCCAAAATTGACATTTAAATTTACATTAAAATATTTGGTTGTGACTTTGGAAATATTAAAAGATTAAAAGTTGAATATTTTTAATAATCCCTATCTTTAAGGAAATCGCACTTTTCAATGATAAAGGGGTTTTGCATTGGGATTTGAGCCATTATGACATTTGTGAATTGAAAATTGATCAGTCTTTGCCAGAGAACAGAACCTTAGGGTTTCAGTCTCGAACGCATTGGAGAACAAGCCATCTCCAGTGAGAGCGATTCAGAGTGTGTGAAATATCATCCGATTTATTGCCATTAGAGGTTTCTTCATTCAGAGGAAATCATTGAGCTACAGAGGACTTAATTACCTTCAGGGTTTCAGAGAGTTTCTTTCTTTCAGAAGACATCTAACAACATAGGCGCACATATTCTCCACATTCAGAGATTCCAGAAGGAGGCCGTACCTTTATTAATTGTTGTTGCTATCTCAACCATACAAATTTGTATAGTACAGCCGTACCATCATTGGAAAAAAGTGTATTCTCCAGAGGAAGTATTGTTTCAGCCTAGTTTTCATCTAGGAGCATATAGCAAGTCAAGGCGCCTATCTTTATTGTTATACTGGAGACTTCTTTGAGTGTCGTACCTCCCTTCATTAATTGCTGATCATTATTAGGCCGTACTGCTGTGTACCAGGCCGTACCAACAGCTAGGAGGCAAGTTGTTATTTCTGTTCAAAGCGCCTATCTCCCAGGCAAGCTATCTTCATCACCTTGGACGCAGGAGTAGCTGGAGTCTTCTGTGATCACCAGACAGGAGGAGAAAGGGCTTAATCCTTGCAGCCGTACCATTCTCAGCCTTCATTTATTACTGCTATAGAAATCAGGTTTTCATTAGAAATCATTGCTTATTTCATTTGCATGTAACTGGGTTATATTGTAATCATCTTTAGAAGATTCTTTAATGAACAAGTTTCAGTATTTGCAATAGATTTGGTTATTTCTGGAGCTATATGATTTTATTTAGAATTTACATCATTTATGTGCAAAATCGCCATTCTTCATTTTTATGCAAAAAGGACCAAAAACCCAAAACTTTAGAAAAACATCAGAAAACTTTCAGATTCAGGATTAGGGGAAACTTAGGGTTTCTACAGTGGTATCAGAGCATAAATCCTGCCATCCTGAGGGTTTAGCCTTCTTCTACAGCCGAAACAGTTTGGGTCTTACCAGGTATTATACATGCAGACGTGCTCTGATTGACAGGCACCAGAATTTGAGCAGGCAGCTGAAAAACATGGCTGACAGGAATGACAGCTCTGATAGAATAGTTAATCTGAGAACAGAGATTCCACATAACCACAGAGATCAGAACAGTGCAGAGGTTTTGCATGCACTTAGAGATCTTCGTGCAGGTCAACGACGGTCAAATGGTGTATTACAGCAGTTGGCAGATGCACTGCAGAGATTAGGTACTCCGAGGAGATTGTCACCACATTGTGACGATGACAGGAGTGTTGTAGGTTCACGGAGAGCTCCTAGGACAGTGTCACGGATGGCAGATAGACCTACTAGGCCCACTTTCACGAGACAGGAGCCCGATGAGGCTATAGCAGGTGAGAGGCATGAGGGTTTGTTCGCTGGGACATTTAGGACAGCGAACGACGAGTGGCAGTTAGTATCACCTGAGATCAGCGAAAGGATTACCATTGATAGAACACCACAAAGCACAGAAAGAGAAGTGAATAGCATGTTCCAGGAGTATAGCATTCTACCGCAGAAAATTAAAAAGGAACTTCCTTTCTTGAGTTTCATGGATTTGCACCCGAGTCTTTGCCATAAGACAGAGTTGGCAAGAAAGGAATATCTCACTATAGCTCGTGAGTTGTTTACACGTGGAAGGGATAGAGAATCTACACATAAGGATGATACAACTCTTTGTCAAAATGATTTGATATCTTCAGTTTCCTATGAAGAAGGCAAAAATTTATGTGATGAATTTGATAGAAGTGCTGATTTAATTCGAGAACACACTAGCACAGCCTTGGGTAATGATTTACCTACATCGTCCTTGCAAGAGGTGGCCCAAGAAATTTCTACCATGGAGGCTACTTCTGATTTTTATGACTGTGATGATGAAACTTCGCGTGAGCATGAGCCAGCAGCGATTTCACATATGCAAAGTAATCCTATTGAGTTGTCACATGAAGGGACTCAAGAGTTGGGTACTAGTGATGCATTTGGTGTTGAGGATTTATGTCATGGTGAGTCTAATTTTCCAGATCAGACCTTTGAAAACAAGCTAAAAGATTCATATGTTGATATGGGATCCCAGGATCGTGCTTTGGATGGGCATGTAGTTACTTTGATAGTGGAAGGGTGTGAAGATACTGTCATACCAGCAACTTCTACCTTATCAGTTGAGCCATCCTTTGAGGTACAAAGCAGCAGTACCTTAGATGTTGAGGTGTGCATGGATGAAGGCACACATGATGCTGCTTATCACGAGGTGAGTGATGACGAATCAGCGTCCTATCATAGTGCTTGTTGTGAACCTAAAAATTTGTATGGGGGTCGTAAGCTTCAGAATCCTCATCATTTGGTTGGGCAACTACAAGTAAATGACAATATGATTGCCACCGCCCTTGAGCATTTTGACGTTGCTCGTCAGATGTTGACTACCTATGGTTGGAGTCCTCCTTTGACAGATGAGCACAGTGATAGTGGTTTTTCCCTTGCAGTGATACATGCACTCCGAGAAGCAATTGGAACGATGAAGCAAAATTACCTAAGATTACTTGCAGACAGGGATTTCCTTCTCGAGTGGGATTGCATTTGTTATGATGCATTGAAGGGAAAGGAGGAGCGGATCGATGAGCTCACTCATGAGCTTGAGGTGACTAGGGACTCATTGCATAGCACCCAGTTGGCTCTTCGAGAGTCACAGTTACAGATTGAGAGATTTACCGTGGCGTTGAGTTTGGCACAATCTTCACCATCTTTGGATATAGTTCAGTCTTCCATGGCAGCGGTTGGTGAGGAGTATACACCCATGGTTCATAGCAATGAGGGAGATGTTGAGGATGTGGTTACATCCATCACGGTTACAGGAGCAGTGGATACAGATGGGATGAGTGCACTAGATGAGAGTTGCAGTGGGCTTCGTGTTGCACCAGGATCTCTTGAGATTAGTCCCATGATAGGTGATGCACGGCAGATCATTGGTAGTTCCTGTGACATGGTTGTTGATTCACGAGAGAGTTGTGTGACAACCCTCGACACTTGTCCATCTTCACAGAAGATATTCAAAGTCTCATCCAGTTGGGAGATTGGTACTTATGTTTATTTGTTTCCCTCTCCTGGAAGCAAATCAATCATTTCATCCGATGCAGTTGACTATGATCGGAAGCTGGTTGAGCCAAGTCAGGAGTACAATTCAATTTATTATTCCAGCGATTCAGAGATGGATGATTCAGATCAGTATGGAGTAATTGTGCAGTTTGTGAATAATCCATTATTTGAATTTGATGGTGGTTTGGTCTATGATAACCCACTCTTCGAGTTGGAAGCTGATCGTACTCTTGATGCTAGTTCTTGGTTGGGTGATAATCGTAGTGTTTGGGATTGTTCCAGTGCATCGCAATTCCAAACAAGACTCACAGAGGAGTTTAATGGGGTGTACACGATGAGGAGTGCTTATAGTTTTTCCTTTGATCCACCTGTACGTGATTCGTATTCGATGCACAATACGTGTGCACAGGGTGATTCTCTCGGTGCAGTCGAGGGGAGTAATTCATTACTGTGTGCAGAGTTACCATCTTCGAAAGATGGAAGTAGTGGCTGCAAGTACTCGACTCAATTGTTTGTGGGGTATTACTTGCAGGGACAGCAGTCAGTTATCCATCATGCTGATATGTATTCGATAAGGCTTGCTACTTCTATGTCGCAGATTTTTCATACGGGTACATGGTTACAGGGCGACTATGGTATTAGTTGGCATGATGGTTGGGTCAGTTATCACATCCATGAGGGTTTAGCAGAGGACAGGGAGAGATTCAGTGTAGCAGATGCTTCTAGAAGTTGTTTTCTCCACATGACAGATGGATGTGAATTCAGATTGTATTGGGATCCAGGTGGTGACAGTTCGGATACTGAGTATTGGATGGGTCCCACTGGGTTACTTCACTATTTCGCCAAAGACGAAGTTGGAGGCACAGGAGCGCAGTTGGGCACTGAGGATGATAAATACAACAGACTTTCACTCGGGTTTGGGATCCCAGATAGCTTGCTATGCTAGCTTGAGTTTTTGTTGATGCTACAGAGACAGCTCGGTGATGTGTGTGGGACATTTTCACAGCTTTTCGGGCCTCCCGAGGATTGGAGTTTCAGGCGGAGATTGCTTTGGGTCAAGTAATTCTCGTGGAGGGCGACCGGCCATGTCCCATTTTTGGTGAGCATCGAGTTCTGTATGAGCTATTTCATTATGTGACCCCTCAGAGGCCGAGGAAGTTGATAGAGGGTCATTCCAGAGTTTGGCCTCGGCTGGCCATGCTTTGATCAGAGCTTTCGCTTGGGCTTGATCGTAGATTCTTGCTATTTTTAGCACCAAGTGCACAGGGACCCCCGCTATTTTAGCAAGATGGCTTGGCAACGCTCGTAATCACTTCGTTCACAAATTTCCGACGATCACCATCGGATGAGTAACGAGAGAAATATTAATATTTAATTGTATTGATTAAATATTAATTATTTAATGATTATAATATAAAGCTATAATATTAAATTATAACTTAAGTGATTCTTCTTGAGGGGTGCGCCATCATCAGAAGGGGCCAAAGTGACATTTAAATTTATATTAAAATATTTGGCTGAGACTATGGAGAAATTAAAAGATTAAAAGTTGACTATTTTATTAAAACCCTATTATTAAGCAAAATCGCACTTTGAGAGATATGCATTTGGCTTTGAGCCATTATGACATTTTTGAATTGAAAATTGATCACTTTTGCCGTGAGAACGTAACCTTAGGTTTCACCAACGCATTGGAGAATCCAGCCATCTCCAAAGGAGAGCTTATCTCGTGAGGGGTGTGAAATATCTAACCATTTATTGCCGCAAGAAAGGTTTCTTCATTCAGAGGAAATCATTGAGCTACAGAGGATTTAATTACCTTCAGGGTTTCAGAGAGTTTCTTTCTTTCAGAAGACATCTAACAACATAGGCACACATATTCTCCACATTCAGAGATTCCAGAAGGAGGTCGTACCTTTATTAATTGTTGTTGTTGTCTCAGCCGTACAAATCTGTACAGTACAGCCGTACCATCATTGGAAAAAAGTGTATTCTCCAGAGGAAGTATTGTTTCAGCCTAGTTTTCATCTGGGAGCATATAGCAAGTCAAGGCACCTATCCTTATTGTTATTCTGGAGACTTCTTTGAGTGTCGTACCTCCCTTCATTAATTGCTGATCATTATTAGGCCGTACTGCTGTGTACCAGGCCGTACCAACAGCTAGGAGGCGAGTTCTTATTTCTGTTCAAAGCGCCTATCTCCCAGGCAAGCTATCTTCATCACCTTGGACGTAGGAGTAGCTGGAGTCTTCTGTGATCACCAGACAGGAGGAGAAAGGGCTTAATCCTTGCAGCCGTACCATTCTCAGCCTTCATTTATTGCTGCTACAGAAATCAGGTTTTTCATCAGAAATCATTGCTTATTTCATTTGCATGTAACTGGGATATATTGTAATCGTCTTCAGAAGATTCTTTAATGAACAAGTTTCAGTATTTGCAATAGATTTGGTTATTTCCGGAGCTATAAAATTTTATTTAGAATTTACATCATTTATGTGCAAAATCGCCATTCTTCATTTTTATGCAAAAACGACCAAAAACCCAAAACTTCAGAAAAACATCAGAAAACTTTCAGATTCAGGATTAGGGGAAACTTAGGGTTTCTACAATCAGCATCCTTCAAGAAATTCCCTCGCTTAACTTAAAACTTATATATCATGAAACTCATGCTAGCTTCTAAAGACTACAAATATTCCACCATTCATTAACCATAAACATGCATGAACAAAGATTGAACTTTGGAGCAGCTTTTAGTTTATGCCCAGACTAACTTTACACAGCTATCTACCATCAGTAAACAACAAAAAGTATGGACAAGAAAGGCATCAACACAACAGAAATCTACACAACCATTGAACAACATTACTAAATCTATCAAAGTAATCTAAGACCATAAAGAACAACAAAATAAATCTAATCCAACCAACTAACTATGGAGATGAATCATGAAAACAAGCATTAAAACTCAAGAGTCTCAAAGCCACCTAGAACTCTATTAGTGTAAATCGGTAAAGATGTCATTACATCAACTCCAACTCTCTCTTGAAAATGCAGAGGAGACCCCCATTTATAGTGTTCAAAATAAAATGAATGGCCAAGATTGATTTGCATTGTGTGGCCAAGATTCACTACAAACTAGGGTTTCACCTACCCCCAAATATATTACAATTTAAAATACATTCCTTGTCTTTTCCCTATTTTGTCCTCTTGTGGCAGCACTATAGCATTTTGTCTTCTAGTCAATTTCCTTTGTTGTAACTATTCAGTGAGGAGCTTGTAATCAATGATCGGGTTTCCTTCCTGCTTCTTCACAGTGACATATTCTATGAACTTACTAATTAACGCCCAAAGTTTCTTGATCTCCATTATATTGGATTGGAGCACCTAGTAGTTCCATTGCTTATATTGGCTCGTAAGTGTATACCAATCTTCATCACACTTAGTTGTATTGTCTCTCACTTGTTTACATTGAGCGAAAGCCTGAGCAGAAAAATTCATGAAATCCATGGTGAGCTCACCTGACATTCCATCTTCCATCTTCTTACAAAAATAAGGCTTCACCTTTCTGGATCGATCTCAACAGCGGACACATCGTAGCTTGTCATCAATTTTAGATACTCAATATAGTTTTCCCTAATGTCCTTGGCCCAATCAATGTCAAGATCCACTTTGTAGAGGACTTGCTCTAGTATCTCTTTCCTATGTTTGAAGTCCAACTTCCACATATCCACCAACTAGTGATCATCCTCTGCCAACGTAAGGTCTTCTTCCCATGTTTTGTGAGGCAACTTGAGGATGGACTCAATTTTATGGTAGGTGGATTCATATATCCCTGGGAAGTCAGTGGAGAGCTTATTCATGCCCTCAAGGGACTTATGGACTTCCAAGAATTTATTTGTTGTCTTGACAGCATGACTGATGCCCATGTTTCCAACATACAGGACCTGTTGGAACCAATCTTTCGTGGTTTTAGTTTAGTTCTTCCTTTTCTCAAGCTTGTCAATTTTTCCTTTGGACAGCAGCTGTGGTGGAGCTGAGGATTTCATAGGCAACTCTTCCATAGATGACCATTGTTGGATATAGGCTATCAAATCAGCCACCTGTGCCTTAAGTTATTCCTTGGAGATCTTATCCTGTTGTATCAAATGCACCACCGTGGCAACGAACTCTTGGATATGATCTATTTTCTACTCTCTGGAAGTTGTCCCCAAGTCGATGGTGGAGATGTTGTAACTTATCCCTTCTTCTCCCACCACTGTCATGGCTACCTACATGGTCCTAGATCACGAAGCGTCCATTCTCACCTTGGATCTAACTTTGGGCTTCTTCTCTTTCTTGGTGCTGATCTGAGCTTGGGCCAAGATGGCCTCTAACCTTGCTCTTGGATCTCTTGGAGTAGGAGCTTTCTTTTCCAGTTGCTTTTCCAGCCACTCAGAAATCTGAGACACTTTCTTGGGTGATTCACGATCACCTTCTTCTTCATCCCTTCTGACTTCAATCTCTTTATCATCAAGAGATTCCTACTCCATCCTTGTGTCTTCTCGTCCTTCATCAGAGTCTCAGATGAACACAATGCATTTAATGGGGAACTTAGTGGGCATGCATTCCTTGGGGCCGTCCTCCCCTTTAGTGTCCTTTTCTTATTTTTCTTCTTCATGCCCATGTTCCTCGGGTTGCTTTGTCTCTAGGATTTCGTGGGTCTTGGCTTCTTCTTCGGGCTTGTCTTCTTCTTTACTTTCTTTTTCCTCATGCTAGGGTGGCACGTCTTTCTCTTTCTTTTCTTGTTCTTTTTTTGCTGAGAAGGGAATTTCTTCATCTGGCCTAGAGCTTTCTTCTTGTTCTCCAGTTGGAAGTTTAGTGTCTTCTTCCATTTTATCACTAGACTTTTTTTCTTCTTTGGGAGGCGGTCTTTCCACTTCCTCTCCAACATCCTTTAACTATCGAGCTAACTCATCTTCTAGGCCTGCATTGAAGGTTTCTACAATATATTTGGTGTTGGCATCTTCTTCTTCATCACCCTCGGAGGACTTTGTTTCCTCTCCCTCATGAACTACCTTATCAATTTGCAAGTGTTGGTGCTCTGGGTGTTCATGGTAGCTTTCTGCTTCTTCCTCCAATGCCTTTGTGGCCTCCTTTTCTTGCTTCACCGAATCCTTGGATATTTTCATCATAGCTTTCATCTCTAGTGGCTCAGTTGGAGGAGTGGAGATGGGGATACTAGCAAGAATTTTTACCAAGGAAGCCTAAATAGATGGGTTCACCAATACTTCAGAAAGTTTCATAGGAACCTTCTGCATATGCCAAGAAAATGCCTCTAGAAGTGAGAGTGTAGGTATTGGCATTGTTGTTGTTGCTAATGAGAAAGATGTGGTTGGGGACATGGAAGTGGAAGAGAGCAGAGAGGTGGTGATAGAAGAAGAGTCAATCGTTACAAATTTCCTGGTAGGTGGAGAAGAGGAAAGGTGGACTGAGATGTCCAAGGCAGGTGGGGAAGTAGCAACCAACACCTGGGAAGTAGGAAGAGGAGCAGTAGCAGTGGAGGCAGCTAGTGGAGATTTTGGTTGCTCAGCCTCCATCTCTTCTCCCTCATGGAGTGAATTTTCTTGAATAGCAGGCATCTCCGTGAAACTGACTGATTTTTTGTGTTTCTTGGAAGGTTCTCCTTCTGAGGCCTTTCTAGCATACACCTTAGGATTGGGCGATTGTTCATCAACCTCTTTTCTTTTACTTGATCTAGTAACTAGAGGGGATTTCGAATTCTCTCCTGATGGGGCAGCAATTGTCCCGCTGTCTGTTCCACTTGGCTCATTCTCAAGCCCTTCATAAGTCAAAGTGACCCCTTGTTGCTTCAATCGGACAACTTTCCCATCAATCCACTCTTTTGTTTGAGCCTTGAAGGGCTTGGTTAGAATTTCAAGGTCATCGACCTCTTGCTCATCCAAATCAATCAGTGGTAGTGGTAGATTAGAAAATGCATTATACCGAGGATCCATGATCGTGCTTTCATCTTCTTCCAGTTGGTTAGGCACTAGGAAGACATTGACCTCCTTTACAAAGTATGCAACCATCCGCATATAATGCCTCATCCACACTTCATTGTCATCTTTGCAATTAGCCTAGAAACCTCAACGCTATGTAGATAGGCATATTTAGGTCCAAGATTCTTCTTTATATGGCCATAGGGATCCATTCATGGCCAGGCAGTGTGGAGTCTCAAATGGTATTCAGCCAATTCCTTCTCTGAATTTTCAGTACACTGGGAGGTGTGTAGTTCATATATCACTTGACCAAAAGAAAGGGGATAAGGAATCCCTACCTTATGTTTGATGCTCAAAAGGGTGTGCACATGTTGTAGCTACCAAGAGAGCTCCAATAGTATTATCCTGGGTCTTAGGATACTAGGCAGCTTTGTTTGGCCTTTCCGAGAAGCCTCTCTACACTTAATATATGTGAACTGTGACACTGATGAATAGAAAGGAAAATTGTTTCAAAAATGGCATTTTCAGGGACTTCAAAATCACCCCGAAAGCAATCTAATTATATGACCTAAGGAAAGCCCATTGGACCCTAAATTAATTTTTCTTGAAGTTCCTATATTGAGTTGTGGGTATTTTTTTAGAAACCTTTAACTCCCTACCGTGTCTTTCATATCCCGAGCTCCTAACAAGCCTTTGTATTGCTCCTCCGCTCAACTAGAGTAGACTAAATAGATGTCATGTAGAATTTGGAAGTCTTCTTAATAGCCATAAACTATTCATAGAAGCAATCACTGATTATCCCACCCTAGTAAAACTTTGTTTCTTCTCCATGGAGAATCGCTTCAATGAAGTAGACCATCCATTCTTGGAAATAGGTAGTCATTGGGAGGCCCATTACCCTACTTAACAATGTTACCAAATCATGGTAATTTTCATAAAAATTACTTCAGAACAGTTCTTGGGGAACCTTGGCAGCATTTCCCCTATTCTCCTTGAGCCAAAACTGATTTATAAGTTTCTTACATTTAAGTGGGTCCTCCTCCCACATTTCCTTACCATCATCCCTGGTTGGTATTTCCATCTCCCTAAAGGTATGGATATGAAAGGTCTTCATTATTGCTTTAGCAGACATATCAGCTAACATGTTTCCATCTTTTTCTACTATTGTTCGGGTCTCTGGCTGGTATGCCTCCTTGCAAGCCATTACCAATTCAGGGGCGACAATAGCGGGAGGGAATCCTACAGCTTTGGCTATTCCACTACTTTTGATTAATCTTGCATTCTCCATCATAGCGTTGATCCTGACCCTCTACTTGAACTCGTCAATGTCTATGTGTCTGATGTTTCTGTCGGTGACCTCCTTCCACTATGTGGTGACTTTGGATTTCAATGGTTCCCCTTAGAACTGATATTTCATCTAATCCTTATCTTCTTTACCGTGGGGTGCTTTTCCTGTTTTCTTTCCCTTTTCCTTCTCTGCAGCTGCCCCTGAAGGTCCTGCACCTGATTCCATAAATCTTGTAGGAAAAGGCGAGGTGAGCATATTCGAGCACAAAAACACTAAAACGTTAGTCAAATCCTTGCAAACAGAGTTAGATTGGATAATTCAACATTTGAGAAATCTAACATATAATCTAGGTTGTCATTAGTAGTTCACAAGAGGGAGTTTGGATGATTCAAGCCCCAAAGGTCGAACTTCCCTAGGTTGATGGTTGTTTTGAAGGGAAAACAGGGTAGGGCAGCCCACAAGGTTCGACCCACCCTAGGACTTGGTCAAATTGTGGGAGTCCACTAAGGAGAATAGGCCATTTTGGCATGTGGGTCAAAGTTTGTTTGGTGATTGGAAGGAATTTGGGTCACTCTTTGGGTGATTGGAATCGAGAAGGAGTTCCACCGTTTGAGGTTTGTCATTTGAAATGGCTCTAGTGAGATGGCACTCTAGGGGTGGAGTTATGATGGGTGGGACCCGCGACTTTGAAGGGAGGTCAATATCACATCCTGACGTTTGGGGCATCTTGGGCCAGAAGGGGTGGAAGTCAGGTAGGGGTGATGCAAGTTTGAAGCAGTGGAAGACATACAAAGTCGTGGGGGCCAGAAGGGGTTAGGTCGATCAGTATGTGTTGTTGTTTCACTCATTTGAAAGTTCAGCAGTCGGATCAAGGTTGGGTTTCGACAGTCGAGACGATGGATAGGGTTTTCCTTTTCATAACAATAGGGACGAGACAGAGTCCCATCGACGAAGGTCCACAAGGGATGACCCACCAATCGTTGATCACTTGGCACTTTTGTCACTTTCGTTTGATGGTCGTGAGGGAGTCAGGAGCTGGATGGAAGGAAATTATTTGGAAGTCGCAGGAAACGGCGATGTCACCATGGTGACCCGTGGACAGAGGTCCACCAACTAGGACCTGAAGAGTGTTTGATGTTTGGTCATTTCAAGTTCAATGTCACACGGCGAACGGATGAGCGGGGCCCGAAAGATAAATGGTTGGGCTCAAAATGTTGTTTGAAATGGTGACTTCCAGTTAAAGGCTCTGGACGCAGTCCCGTAAGTGTGGACCCAAAACAACTGGATGGATTCCCGGTTTAGTTTTATGCGATTTTCCAAGTTCAAATGGCGTGAAGATGGAGTCGCTTCCATGATGGAAATCCGGTAAAGAGCATTTTTCCATGTGTTTTTTTTTTTTTAAAAGTATTAGCAATGATGAAGAGAAGGCTCGAACCCGCAGAGCATGAATGCTTTGTCTAAAGAATGGCGTCGGGGGGTCGAGGTTCCACGGGTGATGTATGGGTGATTCTGAGGATTTTCTCAAGATTTCATTTCATGGGTTTTGGGCGCCTTATTTTCCTCTATTTAATGCATATGTTTTTCACCCTTTGAATCCATCTGTTTTGTGTGAAATTAAAGAAAAACACCAATAGGGCACGAACAACAGACTTACCTCAAGAACTTGATGAAGGAGGTAGTTAAATCAACTGTTGGATGCAATGGATCGGCAATGGGAGGCTTTGTGCTCGGAGGTGGCACACAGAGATAGCTCTTTGATCGTTCTGATACGCTCTAATTAAACCAACATGTGAAAATGGCAATTCAGAGCTGGCCTATTTATAGAGATTAAGGCATTAAATTCCAATAATTAATGGTCGTACGACGAAACCAAAGGTAAGGTGTTTGAAGTTTGAAAACGATCACAGGAGGGCCGAAGCCTGATGGGAAAATGGTCGCTAGTCAATGGGATTTCTATAGCGTCAATAAACGGACGGCGTCGGGGAGATCAAGCCTTGATAGGAGGAACACCATTAGGGGAAGGCCGTCTAAAAGTTTGGTGAAAAACAGATAGCAAAGATAATCCTGAAACCTGATGGAGGGGAATCTACCCGAGAAAGGCCCTTTTGAAATAGTGGTGAAGCAGTGAAAACCCGATAGAGGAAACATGACAGAGTGGACCCAATGGGTCTCAAGGATGGTTGTTTAGAATTAATCATCAGAAACATGGGGGAACAGTAATCAAAGTGGCAAGTCCCGGGTCGCGAAAGGACAGGGTCCTTTGGTCGTTCGGCATGGAAAATGCAACAAGGAAGTCTGCTAGGGGCAACCCATGAGGGTGGACCCATAAGGCTCGAGGGACGCCAGTATGAAAGGCAGACAAAAATTGCCAAGGGGGTCCCCACAAATACATAGGACTTAGAAAAATTGAGGGGGTGAAACATGGCTGACTTGATACGACACTTTTGAGGTTTACCGACCATTTCGGATACCAAAACAGGGGGCACGCAAAATGAGATGATAGCAAAAGCAACCCGGCAAGGTGAAGGAAAGAGAGGGTCCCCATTTCGAATGGGGTCTATGTGTTGAGGGCACAACAAATGGTGACTCTGCTAGAGAACGCTCCTAAGCATTCTAAGGATAAATGCTCATTCAGAACCCAGAATCTCTACTTTCGCAAACTAGGGGCCGACGTCCAAAAGTGAACTAGGAGACTAGGGTCCTTAGTTGAGTCAACCCACGAAGCATCTCAAAAGTGTGTGTGTAGTGAATTCATTCCCTTTCCTTAGAAACTGTGACAGACAGCGATCCATCAAACTAAACAAGCTACATGAATTTCCTAACACCAAAAGTAACCTAAACATTGCACCGCTGCCAGTCAGGCATCCATAGCCCCAGTGGAGTTGTCATTGTGACCCCACGAGCATTGCTCTACTACCACTTAGGTGTCCATAGCCCTGGTAGAGTTATCTGTACACCCATACAGTTGCTTGATTTGAGAACCTTCTTTTCTTTTCTTTCTTTTCATATTTCTTTTCTCACTTTATCCTTTTGCTCAACCGTGTAAGCATCAAAGCCTACGATGGGTTTGGGAGTCAGAATGATCACTGGAGTAGGCTTAAGATTTTTCGCTCACTAATTGATCATGATAGCTAC
>VDFB02004280.1:0-29729 GCA_007258455.2 Sequoia sempervirens | reverse complement strand
CTGAGCTCTCAAACTAAACAAATAATAATTCTTCACATAATTCAGAAATGAGCCATCAACCCCTTTTTATAATGCTTTTTAGGTTTCCCCGCCAAAACCCAATATCACTTTATAACATCATTAATATAATTATTTAATATTACCTTATGATTGCACTTTTTCCTAAGTAACATTAAATAATTAAATTAATTATTATTTATTATGCGGGAGGGAAAATGGGGACATTACACTCGATTGATAACGGAATGATCATTCCCCTCTTGATTGAAGAGGGCCTCATACAATCTATATAGTAATTGTTGTACCTTGTCCAAGAGAGACTTTAAATTACAGTTAACTTTTCTTTCAGAGGAGCTATTGCAGTGTTTCTTCGAGTTTCCAAGATGGGGGCAGATGTGGGGACATGGAAACTAAATTTCGGGGATGGCTATTAAAATAATTTAAACAAATGGCTGGTATGATGGGAGGGAGAGGACAAGGACTGGTTTTCCTATTCCAATGTGGATCTTTGGAATAAAATCCTCATGAGCTTCCTTTCTTCTCCAAACTTTTTGAGTTCTCGACTCTCATTCCTTATGATTTCTCCTCACATTCTTGAAATGTACAGATATAGGGTCATTTTTGAAGTCAAGAGGCTTCATTGACCCATATAGGATCAGAAAACACACTCAACAACAGTGTAGAATCAAACTCAGGAGGAACTTCAAGTACAGTGACAGGACACCAAGGTCATTCCTACCCTTAACACTAGGAGGTGCGCATGTGACAATTGAAGTTGTGCATATGCTGGTGGCAGTCTCCCAATTACGGGCATTTGTGCATGGGATAAAGGCCATCTTGCAATAGCTGGAGGTTGCAAATGTGATAGTAGCAATCCTTCCTGAATGAGCAACAGTGCTGCTCTGTATGACAGAACATATCAGTATTATCTACAATTTGGTGTTTCTTCAATTTCTCATAGGTTGGGGGTGTTTCATGCTGATTTCCACTGACTGGGACTTCCAAGGTAAAATAATTTGTTTATGCTCTGCTGTTCTTGTTTGCTTTTATTTTTTATACATCTTGTTTAATTTCAACAACAAACTCACACTCCACAATCTCTAATCAACATCCCAATTCACTATCATTTTAAGTATAATTCAAGTACTAGCAGCACATTAAGTTTCAAATCTGTGTGTAATTTCCAGCACATAAGAAGTAAGGAAACTACAGATCATATATGTCTTAAAGCAGTTTCATCTTCTGCATATTTTGTAAGTGGTCAAATTGAAGATGACAACAACAAGGCCTAAGAATGAAGAGTTGCAGCATAATACCAATAAACTGTGTCAATAAGGAAATGAAATCAAGAAATAAGAAAGATAGCTAGAGAAGGAGAAACCTCACAAAAAGGCCTTGGAAAGAGAGTCACCACTATGTAATCAATCTTGGAGAACATACTGAAATCCCAAGAAAGCATGATCAAGTTGTAAAGATCATGGCCAACAAGCAGCCCCATGACAAAAGAGAGAGAAAAACAATTCATTGATGAAGAAGAGCATCCCAAGCAAGATAAAATAAAATCGGAAGGAAAATATTTTCATCATCCTCCTTTAAAAATTGAAAGAAAAGCACAAACTAAAGCTTTTAAAGGGGAAGTTGATACTAACATGGAAAATAAAAGGTTGAAGCAATACCTATATGCTTTAGTGTGCATGAAGTTTGTGAGGCACAAAATATTTCTTTTACATATCTCAAAATGAAGAGTGCTGCTCTAGCTTGGTGAGAAAGTCATGTAGACTCTTCAAAAAACAAAAAGAAATGTGTAGTTGCTACATGGTAATGATTTTGAAAAATTATTGAAAAATCAACTTTATCCAATTAGCATCAGTGTAATGTCCCCTTCTCAAGCCTAGTCAACTTTTGCGACAATTAGCCTATTCCTGAGTTCTCGTAGGCTAATTGGTAGTGGTTAAGGGACTCCAACATTTTTGGAGAGCTCAGTAGCGAGGTTTCTCAGCATCTAGTGGTGTGTTGGCATTCTGTTGTTATTCAGGATGGTGATGGTGTTTTTTGTTGCATTTTTAGTCATCTGGGTTGTTCTCCACATTTCTTGGAGAACACCGCTATTTTTAGTATCTGCTTTGGCATTCGGCATCTTCTCTCGTCATCAGTAGCTTCTTGGGGCGATCAGTTTTTGTTTCAAATTTCTCGTTGACACTTCCTTAAGATGGTTGAAATTATTTTAATATTTACACTAAAGTTATAAAGTAATGTTTTAATATTACTTTAGTGTTAAATATTATAAAGTGAAAAGGTTATTTCCCCATGTTGGAAGCCTAGGGGAAAAGGGGACTTAAAAGTTATTTTTAAAAAAATGTTTTTTTGGGAAAAAGCAAAAAAGAGATGCTTTTAGAAACAATGAAAAAAGCAAAAAAGTATTTTTTGGAAAAGCAACGAAAAAGCAAAAAGCATTTTTTTTTTTTTAAAAGCCACGAAAAAGCTATAAAAAGAGGTGTGGGGCTCTCATTTGCGTTATTGAAGATTTCACACATAATAGGATGTTGTCAGATTGAACAGAGAATTTTTCCAAGGATTGGTTGAGAACGAAAACCCTCATCAAATCACTGGTTTCGGATCTGAGAGATGATCCCTAGCTGGTTGGAGTGATTCTACCTCAGGAATTACCATTGTTTTCACTGTTGAAAACTTAGAGTTTTGAAAAAGATGAATATTTTTATGGTGTTTTTGATGTGCAGTTTTTGGAAGTGTTATTGTTAATCTTTTTTCAGAGTTTTTGATGCTTGTTTGAAGTTTTCCCCTGGAGGGGTTTTGCTAGGCGTGAGATTTTCAGACCTAATCACTGTGTTTATTGGGACCCTCCTTTGCTGGACACTGGTACCAAGGCCTTGCAAGGGGTTTTAATCAGATATGAAGTGTTATTAGATGATTTTGAGGTGTTATTGGGGGCTGTTGCAGACCAACATACCAGCTGTTTGACTGCTGTTAACCATTATCAGACCTGCAACATCATTTAACAGGACCATAATGTTTGGAAGGGAATGAAGAGGGGTTATTATAAGCATATCAGTCATTATTAATGTTTGGTAAGGATCAGGAACGAAGATGGAAGCTAGGTGGGTGACTTAATCCCACTGTCTTGTGCATTACAGCATGTTTTCAGTCATATTCAGACTTGTAGGGGGCTGATTTTTTTACTATCAGCAGTGCTGGGTGAGAGGGAATGTTCACCAAGTCAATCGCTACAGTTTGATGGTGTTTATGCTTGTTTGGTGACTATTAACAGAGGTCTCTTTGCAGTTGGGATTGTATCAGTCCACTTGCATACCTGGGCAGTGCTCAGATTTACATATCAGACCTTCATTGATCACCATTGGCTCCGATCTGAGGTATTTACCCTTCAGGGTTATCCTATTACTTGTTCATCAAACCTGTGGGAACATAATGAAGTGTTATTTCAAGACTTGTATTTGAAATAACAATGAAATAGATCTGTTTTCTATATCAGATTTAATGCCAGCAGTGTGTTCAAGTTTGGTAAATTTATATTGTGATTTGATTAACAAAAAAAATAAAAAATAGGGGTGATCGTTACAATCAGAATACAAACAAATTAAGTGGCAATAGTTTGAACAAGATTATTATCAACATGTACATGATTATACCACAAAAGTTTGAAGGAAAGGTACACAAATGGGCTTGGATTTGGATAAGGAAAGTTAATTTAACTAAATAACTTGGAGGCCTTCATCAAAACATATATAGACAACTCATGTTTAGCAAGCTGCAAGACCTTGATAAAGCACACATGCAAGCACACTACATTGAGCAAGAGATGAAGCAAGGTTTAGGAGATTCTTTGTAAAACTTAAAACATAGGACACACCCAACACTACAATAGAGCATCTATACATTGTTGTACCCAAAATTAAAAATTTTGCTTCATTAAGGCATTATGAAAAGAATGGTAATAGTCTTGTAAAAATTGTCAAAAAGGTCGAAAAATGGAAATTTGCATGTCACGCATGTTGGTCAAAAACTCAAAATTTTCAAAATCTGACGATTTGGGTCTCTTCAGAGCGACATTGTCTACAAAACCCAGATCTCAGTTTTTCAACCCTACTTTTTAGGAAATTTTCTAAAAACAGAAAGTTTCTAAAAATAGACTTTTTATGGGTTTTCTGGGTTTCTTCTCAAATGGATACTAGCAAAATTTTCTAAAAATAGAATTTTTGTTCCCGAAGCTCAAACAAATTTTGATTGGTTGAAAATACTTCCCAATCGGGCTGGTCAAGTCAAAATCGTCAAAAGATTAGTTTTTCTCTAGTGGGTCTATTCTGCTTTTTCAAAAGCTAAAACAGGAGCTCTGATGTCATCAACAACTACCAGGTTTCATATTCAAGGTCTCAAACACTGTACAAATCGAGAAACAAAGAAAGATGTTCGAGGAACGAAGAACGAAGGAGGGGAAATCTAAAAATCTTGAAAATGGTGAAAATTTGTCTAACACTGGAGATGCTAGGTGCCCTTGTCCAGTCAAGGCGCCTAGCTATCTTTGCCTTAGCATATTTTTTAGTTTCCAAATGAGGTGAATGTAGCAACGGCGAGCACGGAGCAGTGAATGCGAAGAGCAAAGAGAAAGTTGAAAAAACTCAAATAAAAACTAAGTCTAGAGAGTAAAGGCACCCAAGCTAGCTAGTGTCGCCCAACATTTAAGACCATCAGAAGCAGGATTTAGGGTTTGTGCCTTCAAAACATCTTTCTCAAAATTCTTCTGGCTTTACAATGAATCTATTAGCTGGGTCATTGGATCAATCAAACAGCCAGAATCTTGGATCAAATAGAAAGGTTGTATCAAAAGGGCAAACTGCAAATCATGAAAATCATCAAAAATATTCCAACTTTGGTGATCTTGGGCGCCCCAACTAGCCAGGGGTGCCTAGGGTTTTGAGAGGTCAAATTCAGCTTCTAGGGTTTGCCAAACCAGTCATCTTCTTTAGAATCCTTTAAGCTATCTAGTGAATGTCTCAGCCAGACCATCGGATTCGCCAAATGCCAAATATTGCAAGTCAAATGAAGATGATCATGAGGAACAAAAAGGTTAAATTTGGGAGATGAAAAACACAGAAAATGACTAACTCTGGAGGAGTTGGGTGCCCCAACTAGCCAAAGGCGCCCAAGATTTTGAGGGCTCAGAATGTGCTTTTAGAAGTTGCAGCCTCCAGAACATTCTTCACAGATTTGATCAAACTTCGCGACAAGTCCGTCAGTCAGTTCACAGGATTCATCAGACACCCGGAATCGAAGATCAAAGGGATGCAATTTATCAAGCAAAATTGGAAAATTTCACAAAAAAAAAAAAATGGCTAAGTTTACTAAATAAAGGCGCCCCAGCTAGCCAGGGGCACCCAAGGTTCAATGCCTTACAATTTTTTCAATTTTTATCATTCGTCGTTTGAAGAAGTGTCTACATTCAATGTTTTTGTTTCCAGATTGACTTCAAAGTTTTAAAGCTTGGAGAATAAAGCGTTTTTTTGTCTCAAAACTCCATTTAAGAAGACTTTTGGCATTTATTCTTTATATTTTGCAGGTTGGCATCCAGAGGAAGAGAGGTATCTTTTTCTTCTCATCAAGATTTGGAGGCTCAAACGGATTGTTTTTTCAATTTTCTTCATGGATTCGGGATTGGCAAACATAGAGGCACGCTTTTTCATAGTCCAACTTTTTGCTCCTCTTGAAGATTGGAAAATTTTATATTTCCAAAAATCTACTTTTTCGACACTTTTTCAGGAAGCCCTCAACTTTTTCAAAATTTGATGATTGGGTATCTTCGGAATGTGATTGTCTACAAAACCCAAACCTCTGCTTTTTTCCAGGAATCTACTTTTTGGAGAAAAATCAGCAACTTATTTCCACCAATTTACGCAAAACTTTTCTAAACATAGGCGTGTTCACAGTCAAAATTCGAGTTTTTAAACATTAAGTATTCTCCAATTGAAATCGGGAACAAATCAGCTTTTTGGCGGAGAGAGTCACTTTTTGGGGCAGCGATGTTTTCTAAGAATAGAACTCAAAAAGTAGTAGTTAACTTGATGTCTTTTCCAAGTTTAACTTGCTATTCTCATTCATGCTTATCTATTCTTTGTGAAATAGAAAAATCAAATTGTATAGTTGGAATTTTCCCTACTTTTAAATCAGCTTAACTGATTTTAGCAGGTGGTTAGTTGTCTTGTTTTAGTTTTAGAAATAAAGCTTGCATGTTGGCAAGTCTAGTTGTAAAAGCAAGGAGATTTTAGGGTTCCCTACTCCTCGCTTGTGTATAAATAAAGGCAACATTGCCCATTTTTCTTTAATCGTTATTGTGATAACAAATTGTTGAGCCTACTTTTTCCTGCAAGTTGTTATTCAGTGTATGTTCATTTAGTGTAAGAGCAAGCTTGCATGCTTTCCTTTTGCTGCAAGTTATTGTTTAGTTCATGTGTAATCATTATTATTATTTAGTTCGTGTATGTTCATTTAGTGTAAGAACAAGCTTGCATGCTTCCTTTTGCTGCAAGTTATTGTTTAGTTCATGTGTAATCATGTGTATAAATAAAGGCAGCATTGCCCATTTTTCTTTAATCATTATTGTGATAACAAATTGTTGAGCCTACTTTTTTCTGCAAGTTGTTATTCAGTGTATGTTCATTTAGTGTAAGAGCAAGCTTGCATGCTTTCCTTTTGCTGCAAGTTATTGTTTAATCATTATTGTGATAACAAATTGTTGAGCCTACTTTTCCTGCAAGTTGTTATTTAGTGTATGTTCATTTAGTGTAAGAGCAAGCTTGCATGCTTTTTTGCTGCAAGTTATTGTTTAGTTCATGTGTAATTTGTGTATTCTGGTTTGATCACTAAACGTAAGCTTGTTATTGCTACAAACCTGCTGTCCCGGAAGTGTAATCGTTGATAGAAATTTGAGAAAGGAAATCTTATGCCTAATTTGCTTTGATCTATTGTCTCAGGTTTTGTTTTGTGTTTTCCTTACATGATCTTTATTTCAGCTTACATCTAAAAGTACAATGAGTCTTCAGGTGTGCGTTGGAAGTGAGTTTGTTTAAGCATCTGCGTTAAATCATTCCTTGTTTACTTCTAACTCTCAAGCTCTAAGTTTACTTGAGTTGCTAGAAGCGTCATTAGAGTAGGCCTAGTTGTAGTTGAAATTCTTAAAAGAGAAAACCTTAGCTAAGACGCAAAGAGTTTTATAACCTTGTGCTCTTAGCTGAGAACAAAAAAGATTGGCAATAGTTTAGTTTACTTTTTTTAAGCATCATCAGTGAAGAGGGAGCTTCCCCTACTAATTTGAAGAGTAGTTTATATGTGCATAGATGTTTGTTTCTAATCCGCATTCCAAAGGTGTGAATTGAAATGCCAACAGTTTTCTAACGCCCACCATGGGGCACGAGGCATAAAACTTCAAGAAAGCTTATGCTTTGTCACAGGAATGATCATCCGACATCCTACTGGTCCTGTTCAACAGCCAAATCTTACTCCTAGTATTATTCAACCAAATTTTGTGCTAATTGAAGGTGAGCAAACGGACATCATTAGTAGCCTGAGGAGTTTCATATTCAAGAAGAAGGAAACCCCTGCTCAGTGGAGAAACACAACTACCATTCTGGACGAAGAAGAAAGGAAAGCTAACATTGCAGCCAAAAGACCAGTATTACCACCTCCTGCGTGGAATTAGAAAATCCTGGCTTACAAAGTTTATACAAGGAGAAGAGACGTTGATACAAATCCTTTCCTTCCACAAACACACCCTGTAGAAGTTGGAGAGCCATCCAACGCAGTTCCTGAAGCCAAGCAAGAAGTTCCTAAAGTTAAGCAAGAAGAACCTGTGATCCAACCATAAGCAATGGGTGATAACAACAATGATGCTAATAACCGCAATCGGAAATGTCCACCCCCATTGCCTTAGGGTGACAACATTGGACCTTTGGCCTTACAAGGAAATCATGAATTTCAAAATTACCTAAAGGGTCAAGGAAGCATTTTCCTCAGTTTCACAGTGATGGAACTCAACACCCTAACGAACATATGTATGCCTTCACAACAGCTTGCGCTGTCTTGCACGTGGGACATGAAGACATTATTGTGTCTCTTTGTTGAGACTCTTGTGGGAAATGTTGTCGACTGGTTCAATCACCTAGAGCCAGGCATCATTACAAACTGGGCAAGTATGAGTGAAAAGTTCTTGGCGAGATTCAAGCCCGCTGAAGACAGTCACCAATTGTTTGCCTACCTTTCAAATTAAAAAATGGAGGTCAATGAACCAATGACGGAATTTGTGGCAAAGTTTAATTGCCTGGTCGCACGTCTCTCACATACACTCAATCCATTAGTAGAGATTCTATTGAGCAATTTCATAAATGCCCTTCCATCTGAGATAGCCTTCTTCCTAAGATCGGCTAACGAAGCAGATTTAGAGAATGCACAGGAAAGTGCCATCGAGATTGAGAATAACATGATTACTTTTGGCAAGATGAAGATGGATTCCATCAGACCTTTGGTTCAGAGTTATGAAAACTCACTGCTACAAAAGGTAGCCAATGAGATGACTATCCTCAAGAGGCAGTTGCCTACACAGCCTGCATTGCCTGCACTGCCTGCACCACCACCACCTCCATATCAACCTCAGCAACCATATCAACCGAGGAGAAATCACTTTCAGCCTTACAACTGTTGATGTTTATGATACAGCTTCAGTCGTATTCTTCCAGCCATCATTTGATAAATTAAATTATACCCTAGAAGGCTATTTAATTTATAGAGCATCTAGAGGCGTCATTTATAAATAATGATTAATATATTTAATAAAGAGATGCAAATTGAATGAGGCCGACCTCATTCCCTTAGGCGCATTTATTTATGAAGAGATTTCATTTTATTGGTGGCCGACTCCTTGATTATAAAAGGTTATATTCTTTTCAAGGCCGACTTACCTCTTGAAGAGGCGCGTCCTCTCCTTAAGCATGTATAAATATTCATTTGGTTTCTCATTGTAATGATCATTCAGTTCAGTTCATTCGCATTCTTCACTCTTTCATCTTCGGTTCTAATCAAGAGCTGTGCGAGTTTGTCTCAGAAGCAAATTGTGATTAAGTATAAGGCAGTTCAAGTTATATGCAAGATAAGTTCGGCATTGTTGAAGGCTGTTGAAGGCTGAGAGCTCATTAGTGAATTGTCTCTTTATATTTATGTGTTGCATCGTACCTTGGTGCATATTATAGGCCATCAAGTGAAGTTCGATATCATTCTGTATGTGCGAGATCTCTTGAGGCAGTCAAGTTTACCATTGAAGAAGGTGTTTATCATACTGCAGGCTGTGCTCTTCAATCAGTTTGTTTCAGTCTGTTGCATCAGACTGTTGTGCATGTATTAGGCTCTCATATTGGCCTAAATTGTAAAAGGAGACTTCTTTATTGATTCAATAATATAAGAGATATGATTGGCTAGGTTTTTCTCCCTCAAGAGGAGGGTTTCCCCAGGGTATCTGTTGTGTCTTGTGTGAATTTTAAATTAATTTTTGTGCATTGCAAATCTGATCATTAAATTTAACAACAACAATTATAGGTCACAGTTGCCAACTCCACCAAAACAAACAGCTGAAACTACACAAAATGCAGTATTTTGTTCTTTCCATGAGACTGATGCACATACCGGCTCTACATGTCCTGAAAACTTAAGGATGAATCAGATCATGGGTTTCACTGAAGCTGCACCCAATTCAAGTTTTGTACCTACACCAAGTTTGAATGTTGTCTTACCACAAACGGACAACTTTGATGGCAACTTTGCTACGGGGTACTTTGAAAGTGAACCCGTTATTGAAGAAGAAGAAGACGATCCTTGACAGTACTCTCTTGCAGTGAATCATGAGAATTTTTCAGCGCCTGTGTTTACACAAGCTCAACATCTGAAAGCATAGAAAGAGGAGGAAGAGAGACTGAAATCAAAAGAAAAAGGAAAAGAAGTGGCTTCTGCTTTAAGCCCAAGCCGTCTCATGAGAACGTTAAAGTAGTAGCTCAAGACACATCTTCAGCAAATTTTGACATTGTACACTCACTGATGAAGACAAAGGTGCATATTTCTCAATTGGAATATCACCAAGACCATTTGGAACAGTTGGATCGACTTCTTAAGTTTGTTAAAAAGGAAGCCGTCATTCAACCTACGTTGCTCAAATCATCCGTGTCAGCGGAAGACAAGCCTAAACCCTTCTATATATCTTTGTATATAGGAGGATTCAAACTGAGCAATTGTATCATTGATTCAGGAGCTTCGGACAACATCATGCCTCTACAAGTGACGAATGCTTTAGGACTTTCGTGCACTAAGACAAAAGACAAATGTTATTCACTTGAGTCTAAGTCAGTGTCGTTGGTTAGACAATTGAAGGATGCTCAAGCGAGGTTGGTTGCTTGCCCAGAGAAAAAGATAATGATGACCATCCTAGTAGCTGACATTACAGCTACCTACGGGATGTTATTGAGTAGAAGCTTCTGCAAAGATCTCGGAGGAGAGATACAAATGAATTGGTCTTTTGTAACTATTCCATTAAAGAAAGGTAGTCTCAAATTGGAGCCAGAGGCCAAGTCTCGATTTACAGTGGTGAAGTCCCAAGATCCTCAAGCCCAAATTCTATATCAAGAAACGAGGCTTGGTACTTACACTATAATATCGGAATGTAGAGAAGGGGGATTCGCTACTCACGAGTTCTCTTCATTCAGAAAGCCTCACGGGGCGAACTGTCCTAAACTACCTCAAGGAACAGTGTGAAAATTCTGAAATCAAAAAGAGCGGGTCACAAAGATTTTCTAGACAAACTGACAAGCTCTCGGCCAAAGGACGAAAGCGTAGAATATGGACGACATCACGGCATGCTAGCGTCCCAAAGGCGCATTGGCGTCTCGTATGGACTAGAAAGCGAGAATATCACAAAAAATAGCAAAGTGGCCACTTCTACTCTGATTGCTAAAAACCTTAGAATGCAAGAAAGTAACGGAATTGAAATAAAATGAAGTAGAAATGATAGAGATAAGGAGAAGAAAGGAAATTCTTACAACCACACAAGTGATGAAACTTCCAGCAAATGAATGTCTTCAAAACCTGCATGCGTGATATCTGGAGAAGTGTTGGGGCTGTATAGGGGTTTGCCTCAGTCAAACCCCCATTTTGGTGTTCCCACCTCCACGGACAGCCAGATAGAAAGAGAGAGTGTAACCGAAATGGAAAAAGCATGTGGTGAAAGCAAACTCGCACCACCAAGTATAAGTGTGTAATGTCCCCTTCTCATCAGTGATCTGTTATGTCGCTCATCAGCCTATTCCGGAAGCCCGTAGGCTCATTGAGGTAAAATTAGGGTTTCCATGTTCGGAGGTTCTATGGCATTTCAGGGAGTTTACTATTTATAGTAAATTCTATTTTTGGCAATATGCAGTTGTCAGTCTTCAGGTCTTCATTTTCAATTGGAGCATTTAATTGAATTCAAGTCTGACTTCTACAGGTTTTACTTTGGTGAATAAAGGCATTAATGTTATAAATTGTAGTTGACCCCTTGGCCTAGGTGAACAACTTCAAGTTGTGTTTAAAAGAGGGGCTTGGAAGGGGACGCCTTCATTAAGGTGTTTTATTATTTTTTATTAAGTTTCAATGCCTTGGAAAGTGGACGCCTTTTTTAATGGAGTAAATTTTTTTTTTAAAGTTGCCTTGCAAATGGGACGCCATCTTGGAAATTGAGGAATTTTGGAAATTTGAAGAGTCTCTTTGTGACTTTTGGCGTATCTTCTTGAAAAATTGAAGAGTCTTCTACTCTTCTATAAAATGTATGCTTTTACTCCAGTTTTGGTTATCCAATTGCTTATTATACTGTTATGCTGTCGAATTGACAAGTGATATTTTGCTTCGAGGATGCTACCTCCTAGCCATTAACCAATTTCGTGTTTGAAATACAACACCTAGTTGGTCTTTTGCTGCTTCTCATCCAGACTAGCAGATTGTGCTCAACAGTTGAAGTTTTAATGATATTTCCAGATTTTTGAGTTGCTGGTTCACATACAGCAGAAAGTGAAAATTGAATGCAGCTCCTTGAATAAATTTATTTTGGTTCTGGGCATTTTTGCTAAGCATTTGCTGATCCAAGGCGACCCTTCTTGCAAAGTATGAGATTTTATTTTGAAGATTCTGATTTTTAGTGACAAATTTGCCCTCAAGGAGGGCCGTACCATTCTTAGAGGCTTTGGGATTTGTGCAAGAAATATATGTGAAGATTTGTTGCTGTTTGGTGATCAGAATTTGTTCGCCTATCTCCTAAAAGGTTCCAGAAAAAGACGGCATTCGATTTGGAGGTATTTTGAGTGAGTTACGAATGTTTTATTGATCTCACAGTTTGCTGATCAGAATTCCAGAACTCTGTTTTTTATATCAAATTCATGAGATTTCAGTTTTGGACTTTATTTCATCATTGGAGAGTAAAAGAACATTGATAGTATTCATTCTTCTCTTCTTAGCTTTGTTCTCTATCATTGTAATTTGTAATTTGCAGATTTGTGATTGTAAGGTTGAGATTTTAGTAGTACTAATCCAACCATTTTAAGTCTCTGCGATTACTTGATTTATTCCATATTAATTACCCCTAGATGGTTTACCGCCAGTGTGGAGAACGAACATTTGATATCTCTTTGTACCCACTCTCAAGTGGTGAATCCCCACTCTTAAGTGGATGCCCGCCGCAGCGGAAGAATTAGATAGTTGTATCTCATGGCTGGTTATCCGCCTAATTGTTTCAGTTCAATTAATAACTCCGTCATATGTTAGCACCTTGCCCTCAGTGGGATCTTGAGTGCACATTCTTGACGTTGAGTTTGTTTCATTTCAAGTTATTGTTCTTAGTTTCTCCGCCATATGACAACACCTCTCCTTCCTTGGGATTGAGTGTGCATTCTTGGCATTGAGATCATTCGAACTTGGATTTCAATTTTAATGCTAACACTAATTCAATTGGCGTAGTGTTGACTGTGTTGTGAAAATTTCAACGAAAAAATTGGTTAGCATATTTCAAAGTGATAAAAGCAATCCCTGCTCAAGGAGGAGAACCCGTATCACAAAGTATAGATGCAATAGGTGGGGGATATGGAATCCCAAGATGCTCATAAGCATGGAAGAAGGGAGATGAAGCTACAAGAGCCAAGAGGGTTGCAAGGAGGGAGAGCAAGATAATTGCAAGAGCTAGGAGTGTGGTAGAGGGTGCTAGAAGAGCTTGAGAAAATGTTGTTGTATCAAGCAATGGAGTTGTACAAGCAAAATAGCAAGATGGGAGAATGTTTGGGAGAGAAGCCAAGAAGGAGAAGAAGATAGAAGCAGAAGAGAGTTGAGCTAGAAGAAGTTAGAAGATGCAAATGGAGTGAAAAGACTGCTTTTAAGGGGAGAAAAGAAGCTCCTACAGTCATTATAAGTCGTCCTAGGCCGTTACCACTGACAAAAGGTGAGGACAAGTGGCAAGCATGCTCAGAGACAACTGTTTGAGCGTTAAAATGTCACAGGACATCTGCGCGGCACACTAGTGTCCGGACACGTCACGCTACAAAACGACGCGAACGAGAAAAGCGTAAGATTCAATGGAAAGCTGGCACGCGAGGGTAGCTACTGAAAAGGGGTGTTGGAGCATCCTGAGAAGGGAAAAGGGCTGATGCACGAGCTGAAGTGAGCCTACTCAAGATGCTAAGGGAGCGGACGCAAGAATGTATGTGAAATTGCAAGGGTTGCAATTTCACGACTATACACGGAAATACCTGAAGAAATTCAAAAGGTTGCATGTTTTGCAGATTCATCAGCAAATGATCCAAAATTGTGGACTATGCAATTTGATGGGAGTTGTTCTACTATTGGTTCAAGAGTGGGAGTTGTGATTATCTCTCCCAAAGGACATTTGTATCCATTTGCATACCGCTCGCAATTCGAGTGCACAAATAATATGACGGAATACAAGGCGCTTTTATTAGGTCTCAAGAATGCAAAGGATATGGGTATCAAACAACTCAGAGTTGAAGGTGATACAAAGTTGGTCGTGAAATAGGTCAGAGATCAATTCGAGTAAGAGCAAATTGCCTTCGGCATTACAGAAATAGGGTGTGGAATACAATCGACTCGTTCGAGGCATTTGACATCAAACTTATACCTCGTCTAGACAATAGTAGAGCAAATGCCCTTGTGGTATCAACTTCTCTTTTCATGCCACATTCTGACTTTCATCATAATGCATTTGCTATTGAGCTTATTTATAGGCCAGCTATCCCTGACAACTGCGACAACGGGCAAGTCTTCGATGACGATGACCATACTAAAGATTTTCTTTTCATGGGAGATAATTTTAAAGGGCTATTCTTTGAGGGCAGTTCATCTCCTTTTAGAGAATCAGTAATAGAGGTTTCCGATGTGGCAGAAGTTGCAAAAGATGCGGAAAACCCAGAGGAAACAGATTCAAGCATTATCCAGTTGAAGGGTAATAAGATTCCCAAGGGCCTGGTATTCTTAGAGAATATATTTGACAGGCATGACCGGTACATTCAAGATCAGAAGAACTCAGGAGATAAGACCTCTGTTGAGCACTATCAAGTAAATATTGGTACCGAAGACAAGCCTCGGCTTGTTAATTTAGGCAAATGTTGTACCGCAGAGGAGTGTGAGAGGTTCATCTCTCTGTTCAAACAATACCGCGATGTTTTTGCTTGGTCCTACAAAGACTTGAAAGTTTTCACACCAAGAGAATTGTCTCATACAATTCCTCTTAAACTTGAAGCTAAGCCTTTCAAGCAGAAACAAAGACACTACAATCCGCGAATTCAAAATACCATCTATGCGGAAATTCAAACAATGGTGGATGCGATAATCATTTTTCCAATTCATCATTCCACTTGGGTGTCAAACATAGTTCCTATATGTAAGAAAAACGAAGAGATCCAAATTTGTGTGAATTTCAGGAACTTGAATCAATCCTCCCTAAAGGATAATTATCCCTTGCCAATAATGGAGCATACCTTGCAGACGATTACTAGTTCGGAGATGGTGTCTTTAATAGACGGCTTTTCCAGGTACAATCAAATTGCAGTGGCTGAAGAGGATTAGTATAAGACGGCATTCACTACCCCATGGGGTACATTTGCTTATGAAATGCCCTTTGGCCTTATCAATGCTAGTGCTACGTTTCAAAGGGCCATGGATTTGGCATTTGGGGATTTGAGGAACAAAGTAATTGTTGTCTATCTTGATGACCTCACTGTTTTCTTGAAGATACGGGGAGATGTTTTCTTGAAGATACGGGGAGATCATTTTTCACACTTAGGGAAAGTGTTCGAGATATGCAGGTACCACAAAATTTCATTAAATATTTTTTATAAAGTCCATCTTTGCGGTGATGAAGGGCAAGCTGCTTGGTCACATCATCTCCAAGGAAGGAACTCGAATTGACCCTAGTCGGGTTGATTCCATTGAAAACTTGTCTCATCCAACAAGCAGAACTGGGGCACATTCCTTCTTTGGTAAGTTGGAGAAGACATTTCTTCAGGAGGATTTGTGAGCAAAAAATCCCTTCCAGGCAACATCCTCTACGTTGGTGAAAGATCCAATCTAGAGGGTTATATGGTGGTCTCATCCAGGAATCACTTTGAGCTTCTTGTCGAGTTTATATTTCTGATTTTTTGAGTTATAGCATATCAGACTTTGAGGAGGTTTTTTGAGGTATTTTCTGAGAGATTGATGATTGTTGAAGACTTCATTGTTGGCCATACCCTTTGTGTTGGAAATCTCATTGCTGGTCGTATCTTTTGTGATCATCTGTACAAACAGTTTTGAGTCATTTAAATTTTTTGATCATAGTCAGAAGTTTTAGGCAGATCATTGCAGGTTATGAGGGCGCCTAGGGGTTGACAGAGCATTGTTGTTCATTTTGATTCATTCAGAGGCCATTTTGGGAGGTGGCTTCTAGGGTTTGTGAGCCTAGTTTTATGGGTTGTTATTTCTTGTTGTAATCTGAAACCAGCAAATGGGTATGTTTGATTTTGCATTGCAATGCTTTTTCTACATCTGGGTATCTCTAGTAAGAGAGTTTATTGTATTTCCTATTTTTGGATAGTTGTGGGTATTGCTATATTTTGTTATTTCAGTTTATCTCTGCTCAATATCTTTGTAACATTGCATATATTTGAAAATACAAAAGACAACAATCTTTCGCATTTTTGTCTCCTCTAAATACCAAACACACAAAAAAAAAAGGCAGAACAGGGTTGTATCTTACATCCACACTCAATGTATTATTCAACAATATAACATTACAATACACTTTTAGACTCTCCATGAATACTCCTGAAACATCAAGCCTCTCCAATGCATCCTCCATGTGTCCAAGCATGTATCCGCACATCCCATGCCATGCTTCACATATGCACTCCTTAGAAGAAGTCTCAATACAATGACAGCCAAGTCAAAACCCCAACTAGCCAAGCTCAACCACTAAACATGTGATTGCTTTTATAGACACAAGCTCACACAAATACAACCAAGTGGTAAGGTAAAACCATGTGACTCAAAAGCATGAGTTCACAAAACCATTGACCCCATGTTTACTTTTTGGTACTAAGTTTTCCAACATTAAATATTTTTCCCATGTGCAGCCCACACATAAAATATCTAAACCAATGTTACGTATGACTTTACAAGTGGCCCCAAATAAATATTTAATGTGGCTAAACACATCACCTAGGATCCACCACAAACAAATATTTCTTTATTTTACATAATTAAATTAATCCAATGTTATGCAAGGTGTACAACACCTATTCCTGACAATCACCAAATGTGATGTACAAATTTTTATATAAAATCGACATCAATAATCTAACATCACATGAAAATAATAATATCATTATTTCCTTAACTGACAGGTTCACAAATGAAATATTACAAAAATGAGTGCTAAACTTATAAAAAAGCTGATAATTTTGTTGAAAAAACCCTTTTACCCAAAAACATGAGAAATTGCATCCTCCCTCTTTATGCAGCGTCCAGACTTTCCAATGATCACAGCAAGCTCTGCAGTAAACATAGCACCTTAGAATATTTCTAGCAATCCTGATTCTATCCTATCAAGTATTAAAAAAATTATATCTAGAAACTAGATGCTGTGAAATAATATCCTAAGAGTATCTTCCCTTTGTTTAAAGAAATACCTTGCATATTTGTCTACTCTTGTTAATATTTAGTGTTTTCTATTTAATTTTTTATCTTTAGAAACTTAAAATAAATAAATAAATGATTTCCTATAATGTTTGCTGAAATACTGGAACTTTCTTAATTTTAGCTTTAAGGAACTTCTTATTCATGAAGGATTTTTTGAATTTTCCTTTACCTTCCATTGTGATACACCTTTTATTCCAACTAGAATTTAGGTGCCACGCTTCCCTCATTAGTACATCACAAAAGTTCCCAATTTCCCAAAATGAACAATGATTTTCATTGTGCAATAAACAAAATTAAAACTTCGTAGACTCACGTGTGATGTGCACTGAAGAACATTATATTGTAATATTTCAAATCAGAAAAAAAAAAGATATGAAATGAAAGCATTAATAATGAAGATGAATCGATAGCTTCATGGATTGATTTTTTATGTGATCCAGTCAAATTAAGCATTCCTCATTTACATCCAGGCCCTGGTGCAATACTAAATGGGGTACAGTCATTTGTACAAGACCAAGTTCAAAACTGCACGCCATGTTAAGGTGATCTACAACTAAGAGGACATTCAAGCACATATGTTAATTTTAGCCGTGTTATTGTGGCATTGGCCACAGGATCCAGGGTCCCTGCCTGTGTCCCCAAACAGTCTGGGCCCAGTGATGTCCCAAGTACTGTTAGGAAATTTTTGAAAGAACTTAGAAACTTCTTTGTTCTATAAAAGGAAGGAACTAAGGAAAATAAACTCCGAAATTGACAGCCACATCAACACAATAACTAATATGGACAAAACATGCTGTCAATTCTTATATTCTAATTCTCAAATGGAGGTTATCTCCCCATCCCCCTTAGTATTTAGCGGTGTTTGCCTACGGAATGGAATTCTAATCTGACGTACTACTGGCAAACTTGTAATATGCAGAACATAGGATAAAACAGTAAACTGAAAGATATCATAGTGAAATGCCAAAAGCTTTATTCATTCTCAGGAAATAACATGTACAAGAGAGTATCACAATGCTTACACCATAATTCATTCAGAATCATCACATAGTTTTCCCGACTATTCCCACCCGACTACATATAACGCTCGGTGGTGGTTAGACAACCAACCGACACGACGTTTCATAACATCATTACATTAACATTAATCTGAACATGTTTTCCCGAAAGTACATGACATTATTATTCTTTACTAATCTATAGTTTTATTAACCATTGGCCGACTACTCGATACGGCTACGACTCGACTACGCGACCGACTACGGCCGACTACGACTCGACCGACCGACCCGGCGACACGACTCGACTCGGCCGACTCGATACGACCACGGCCGACTACGACTACGGCCGACTACAAAGTAAAGATATACGACTAACATCATCCCCCCCAAAAAAGAAGTCGTCTTCCAGACGACATACATACAGCAAGATAAGATCACTGAGAAGTAGGGGGAAGGGAGTGCGTCCCTGGATGCACAGATGACGTCGGAGTGGTGGAAGAATGCTCTGCTCGCAGGCGCCTCAGCTCCTCCGTACGTGTGCGAAGCTGCCGATCTGCCAGTATCTCAGCTTTGTCTACCCGAGCGTGTCGAAGGGCAACCTTCAAGGAGTGGTCATCAGGAGTGCTTCGCCACCACTGCTTGCACTTGTTGCCGGTCAGGTTCTCCCATGCCATCGTTTCATTATCGGCATCCATCCTTTTTCTTTTCCCAGCCGAGGCTACCTTTGGCTGGTGCTGCATAGCCTTCTTGCCCTTGTCCATCTTTCTGTAAGTTCGGTGATTCCAGCCGACTTTATAACTCTCGAGACTGCCGAAACTATGAAAACTGCCGAACTGCCGGTGGAACTGCCAAAACTGCCGGTGGTGAACTGCCGAAGTGCCAAAACTTTATTCATTCTCGAAATAACATGTACAAGAGAGTATCACAATGCTACACCATAATTCATTCGGAATCATCCATAGTTTTCATGGAGCTGACCCGATTACTATCGGCTGGGCGACATAAAGCGCCGACGTTTAGACAACCAACCATTACGTGCTTTGGACAATCCACAGAAGTAAAGACATTGGTGTTACTTTATTATTTTCGTGGCATTTGAAGAATTATTAGGAGCTAAGACTCGAGGCGATGACCCAGGAACGGACGACTACGAAGACTAGACCGCTTGGGCTGGGCAGCCTAGAACTGGAACGCAGGACTAAGGCCGACAGGCGACTACGAGCACGGTACCAGCAACGGGGAATGGGCAGGCAGTAGATTAAAATCTTTTCTCAGGTGATGCTTTCGGTTACTGATTTCACCTATAACGCTGCTTTTGAAAGATAGGGATCCAGTATGTCAACTCATTTTTTATACATTTATTGCTTAATATGTACTAGTGGGTATTAATCTTAGAATAACTTGCTTTCGAGCAATTCAAATCAATCTTCAGTGATCTTCAGCAACCTTCAATATTTGCATAAATATCTTACGCCAGCCTGTTTTAATCTGGGTTGGATTCTCTTTACTTCAATGGTATGTGAATATTTGAAGATATGTATAGTGCATCTACTACTTACCCTCAGCTGTATTAGCACTCTGCTCATGAAATTATTGGTGAGAAATATTGCATGGAATCGTAGAATTGATATTACTCTTCCATGGTTTAATATGACCAATAATGTAACCACACATCTACCTGTCACATTGTTCTGGTTGTTTGACAGGATCTCCCCCGACTCTTTGATAAATGTGAAAGCATCTTAAGGTACTGTGCACTTATCACCAGCAATCCCAAATTTTGAGAACAGTTTGGTCCCCCTTAATTGTTTATGAATTCAACACTTTTCTGATTGAATTATTATTAGATTCATCTCTGCCAGTTATGAAACAATAAGTTTAGTAATTGAGAACTTCAAAACTTGCAAGACATTTTCATCATGCCATCATCATCCTGGTATCTCTCTCTATAGAAATCAATATCTTAACCCATAAAATAAAATTGAAACTTGTAACACGGAAGAAGATTTGCCTCTGGAATCAAAGTAGTTCCATTTCTAAGCCCTCTCACTGATCTTGTATTGCATCAGGTCAGTCCATGAGAGATCATAGCCACAAGTCAATCAAAGATGCTTAAGGTTACGATAGAGAAACCTGCATTCTCTTCATTCAGAATCGAATATTATAAAATTGAAGAACTGTGCCTGATTTTCTGAAAGTTCTATGTGTACAGCTGTAAAAAATAGTGATCTACAATTAGCATAGAACTTTTTTCCAAAAAGGGGGATTATCAGAGTACATCTAACTATTTGACATATTATCATACAAGGAATGCCCCCACCCTGATATCATATGCAGGAGATAAATTCTCAGAACAAGTATTTAGAATAATCTTTGGCAAGAGTAGATGTCCCTGTGACGTTGTCTTCCCAAAAATTCAATAATAGTTCTTATCACAAGCTACAAAATTTTATCAGATCCCTGACTGCCAATATCAAGATTGGGGCTGTCAGAGATCAAGACTGCAGTTTGCATCCCTACATGTAGTCCGTATGCCCAGAGAAAGCTGATATGAGCATGCCTTTATATTGACATGTACACTGATAAATCCTGGACTGTAATAAGGTTTGAAGAGCCACATAAGAGCATCATGGAGGGGACTGAGACATATTTGAGGAAAGTTTCTGACTGCAATAAATTATAGAGATCAAACCCTGATATTTTCATGTACTGCAAAATTTGAGACATGCCCAGCAAGATTATTATAATAGAGGACTTACAAAAAAATATGCCTTCTAGGAGAAATAAAAGTAATCATCCGAGATGGGAAAAATGGGCATGGAGAAGCTAAGATCATCTATCAGCATAACTGAAGCAAGTCCCACACAATTTGCTAAGTTGGATTTGTCTAAAATGTAACAAGTGTGACTCATATTGGATTGAACACAAATTTTAGGGCTTTGAAACCCACAATGGCATCATTAGGATTGTATTAGATCAGAAAGAAAACCCTTAGATGTAAACCAAACTGATAAACAATAGTATAGGAAAGAAAATTGTCGCTAGAGATGTAAACACTATTGCTAGTATTCTGAAACTAAACAGAGAAGGGATCTGCATCTTTGTAAAATCCCTTGCTAGATTTGAACGATAATTTTCAGTTCTTAAGTTGACATATTTCATTTGTCAATTAAGAGGTGCATAAACTGGACTTAACATTTAGGATTTCTCTAAGTATTAGCATTGACTGGTTTGACCGTTGTCATACAGATTTCCTCACATTCTAATATCATGGTAATTTAATATTTTGAGATGCATGAAGGATTAACCATTTAACACAATACAGGTTGCAAATAAGAATAATTTCAGACTTTGAGACAACCAAACTGGACATTAATATGAAGTCATTTTGATAATGTTTAAGCTCGGAAAGAATCAGCATAGTGCCAGCACTAATACTAGGTCTGTAACAGGGACAATTTCCAGACAATCTTTTAGTATTCTTACTGCAGCAGCTTTTACAACTCTAACAATGAGCTCAAACTGATACAAGGTTACAATCCCCTTTACAAACTGGCTGTAGCAGCACATACAGTGATCTAAGGCAGCGAATCACAACATATAGCAGATCAGATATCGACAATAAGTATTAGACTAGCTCAGACCTGGAAAATATGACACCAGGGGTAAATAGAGCCTTGTGGCTGCCTCCTATCTGCTCAGAACTCCCATATAGCATCACGTCCTCCTTCAGAACTAATCAGCATGACTTTTCCATGGCATGAACACTCCACACTCTCAACGCAGCTGCTGGAAGAAGTATCACACATGAGTAAGAGCTGAATGTGACTCCAGAAGACCATGTATAGGACTGGCTGTCTGATACGCCTGCCAAAAGGGGTTTGAGACTGAAACAAGTTGCAGCTGTATAAATGAGTTGCCCTTCACCTATGATGAACACATCCCCCTTAAAAGACTTCTATCCCTCAAAAGTGGCCACGACCTTGCTCAGAATAGACTAATACCACAGCGCCAAGGGTATGCAATACGATCTCTTGGAAGCTGAGAACATCAGAGTAATAAGTATTTGCTGTAGCAAATGTGAACTCAAAGAGATATCGCCCAGATTGCTAGAAAAGTAGATATTCGTCCAAGCTAAAACCCTTGCACAAGACCAACTAGAAATATAATCGATATTCTCCACTAGCAGAATAATGCTTCTGATTTTGCAATAATAATCTCAAGTATGAATATGAATATTATTCAAAAACCCTCAAACTGGATCTTCAAAACCCTTGCTTCTCAAACAAGCAGATTTCAATCGTTAAATCTTCAAATTTATCTCCAAAAGAGATTCATAAATTTGCCTTATCGCGCAATTGCGAATCCTAGATGAATCCGCCCAACACTAGCTAGGGAGGAATCTTTCACCATTGAAACTGGAACCCATAGAAAAACCACCTAAGGTTTTGAACTCCAAAGAGCTCCTCCAAACTTCAAACCCCAAATAAAATAATAATCCAAAATATGTGAGAATGAGCTTTCAAATCCTTTTTATAATGCCTTTTTACCTTTTTAGGATTTTCCCACCTAAATCACTTAGCACATTATTATAAAGTGACTTTACCAAGGTTACCCCAAGTTTCCGGGATGGGGACGGCAGGGGATGGCGGGATGAGTCCCCAAGTTTCCGATTTTTGAGGCCAAAATTAGGGACGGCAGGGGACGGCTATATAAAAATATAGGGAAATTTTAAATATTCAATAGATAACATGAATAAGGCATGCATAATACACAGTATAGAACATTAACATATAACATTTGTGTTCAACATTATGCCAATACTCAATACACATTCAAAATTAACATATAGTTACACGAATCATGAAACAACCTCCAAGTTATAATTTATAAACTTATATCAAAATGCCCAAAGGCTACATTGCTGCCATATAGTTTTAAAGTTTTAGTTTGCTATGAAAATCAAAATACAATATCGTATGTCAATAATGAATACAAATTTACAAAATAAACAAAGAGCACTGCTGCTCCTAATCATCTCTCATAACTGCATCAAAATCAGAGTCATCCTCTGAGTCACTGCCACTGTAATGCTCCTCCTCAGCCAATGGGACCCCAACCAAGCCCTCAGCTGTCTCCTCATCTACAGGCAGCGTCCTGAGATCAATATCCCACCATAAATTTTAGATGCATGCGATGCTTTAAGATGCAATAGATCTTGAAGCCGAAGGCACTATGAGCGGCCACTAGCTTCCTCCATTTCGTCTAGAGGGTAAGTCTATTCCTCTTGACAGAGTGGATAAAGCCATATGTGGACCAATTCCTCTCTGCAGCAGAGGAAGTAGCAACCTGTGCAAGAAGGCGAGTGGCAAGTATCTTCAACTGCGGTGTATCTCTCCCATGATAGGTCCACCATCCAATAGGGTTCCCTTGAGCTAATATAGCTCTATCCAACCTCGCCTGTGGTTTGCTCAAGTTTGGGCCATTAAGATTAGCAAAGTCTAGAAATTGTGACCGAAGTATTGAAGCTTGCTCGGCTGGATAAATCTTTTCAATGGCCCGTGTGAACCCATCTAAAACCTCAGGATCATCACATGGAGGCACCCTACCATCCCTTGGTGCATACCATTTTGGATTTAGAGCAAAGGCAGCCATATGAAGCGGGGTGTTCATTGTATTCCACCTCAGCGTCACAATGGGCCTAATGTGTTGCTCATATAAATCCAAAGTGGGGTCCTTTGCGAAAATAACTTGCCTGATCTTCCCAAGCATAGTGTCAAATGTCTCATATATCTCTCCAAGACTAGGAGAGTCTGTATCAGCATATCTAATGACATCTACAATGGGCGAGATAAAGGAGCAAATATATTTGCAAAATGCAAACAAAAAGTTCAAAATAATTAGTTGACAAGTTATTTGACATGTTAGAAACTTCAAAAGCTGGAACATTGGACAATAAAATTAAAATATTAAAATCAGAAATTTAATATGAAAATCAGCCATCTAATATGTCTTACCTCACATTGGCCCACCAATCATCATCGAGGATCTTTTGTTTGATGCTCTTTCCTTGAGTAGAACTTGCATTAGGCCATCTAGTCCACTCAGCATTGACCATCATTAGTTGTAGAGGCTCATGCACCTCAACCATCCTCTCCAATAGGATGAAGTATGTAGCATATCTACATTCATTAATTCAATGATTCATTAAAAAATAAAAATTTAAAACAAAATCAGATTATGAATACAAATTGAAAGTGAAACAAAATGAAGTAAATGGCATACCTTGTATCAACAGGTTTGAGAAACTCCTTTGAAAATGTCCTGAAAAGAGCAAGTGAGGTGTGGTGGTTGCAAATGAACATTTGAATTTCTCTAGCTTCTGCCACCGTTTTCTTCACCCAATCCATCTTCCCTATGTCTTTCAATGCATTGTTCAATGCATGAACACAACATGGGGTCCAAAATATGTGCCTGTAAGTACCCTCCACCATCAACCCGGCCGATTTGCACACACGTGCTGAATCGGTGATCACCTGCACCACATTTGCAGCCCCAACCTCCTCTATGGCATCTCTCAAAATGGAAAATTGGAAGTCAGCATCCTTACGTCTCCCTGAACAATCTACAGCTCTAAGAAAATAAGAACCAGCAAGGCATGTGACTATGACATTGATGAGTGGCCGACGTCTACAATCAGTCCACCCATCCATCACTATAGAGCACCCCGTCCTCATCCATGTTTGCCTCATCTCCTCCATTAACACATTAACTTTGGAGTACTCTTTGTCTAGGAGGGTGGTGCGTAGCTTATGATCTCCAGGGGGTACGAATGAAGGACTAACAGTGGCTATGTCTTTCACCATTTGTTTGAAATAAGAGGAACAGGCCACATGAAATGGAATGGCATGGGCAAAAAAGAATTTGGCAATGGAGGATTCAGTGGTTTCTCGTGCTTGGTTTTGAAACATGGACTCAACTGAGGCTGCCTTATCACTACCAATCACCTTCCTCTTTCCTCTTAAGATAACACTACTACCAACTGTGGAAGGACTAGGAGTAGGAGTAGGCATAGATGATTGTGAACTTGGGAAAGAAGGAGACCCACCTTGAACCCCACCATCACACTCCATTTGAATTTTTTGGCACTCTATAAATAGTGCATCTGTCAATGCAGGACACACTCTAACTCCATGGCCCACCTCACCCAAAAAATGAGATCTAACTCTAGTGTAGCTGCCCCTAAACTCCTTTTCACAAACATGGCAAAACCAAACCCTACTCCCCCCTGAATTTTTTTGTCTTTCACCCTTGGCTGTCACAAATTGAAGGAATGGTTTTTTATTGTCTAATGTGTGTTTTGCATAGTCCTTCATAGTATTGGTATTGGTTGATGAAGGATGGTGTTGGGTAGGGGTTATTTGCTCTCTAGTTTCCCTTCTAGCTTGCATTTCAACTTCACTATCACTCCCCTGTTGTGACCTTTTTCACACATCGCCCCATTCAAGATGGGGACCCCCTAATTTTGCTCCGTTCCGGTCTTTTGGCTTGGGTTTCTTCTCTCTCCCGCTCTGTCTCTTTCCTGATGTCTGCCTTTCGGGGGGTTGTGTCCGTCAATGGGCTTTAACATGAAATCTGACCAAGTCTGGAAATTAGGGTTTTGAACTTCTCAGCCAATTCAGGGGCAGGTAAAGTGAGTAAATTAGTGAGCTTACAACATTGTTGTCGGCGGGCTTCCGACCAACTTTCATGATTCAAGGTACTACTTACTATTTTTAGTAAGTGTGAAATTTCAGGGCAATTTGTCAGCATTTTTGAAATTCCGACAGTCACACGGCATTCAGAGTATATCAGGCTGCTCGTATGCAAAATTTGAGCGAAAACAGACAACTTACTATTTTTAGCAGTCCAGCTTCTAGGACAAATTTCAGAGCTCAGATGCAGAGTTTTTCTTTGCATGTTTGCATATTCCTTCTGGGTTTTTCGAGACCTTCGCAACGGTATAACATGCAAAAGCAGGGCAACCACTTTCGAATTGACCTTAGGGCTATTTTTAGGAGTTTGCATGTCGAGGGTTTCTTTGCATGTCGGATGATTCGATGGGTTTTAAAGCTTAGCGATGGTGTGACATGCAAGCATGAGATCTCACTCATTAAGGAACTTTGCTATTTTTAGCGAGGTGTATGCGGTATTGCGCCTCAATGATTCAAAATTACAAGCGGTCAGCGATTACCCGCGAAGCGAGAAAGAAAGCGAGTTCATTTGTCATCACGGAAACCGTCAGAGTTTTCAACCCGGGCCTAAAATGAAGTAAAAGTCAAAAGAATTACGAAAACCGTGTAAACCATCGCGATCGGCATCCATCGGGCTTCTCTGGCGGTGAAATTTCAGAATCAAACGGAGCACTTACTATTTATAAGTAAGTCAATTTAAGCGGCTAAAAATAATGCATCCCGAGTGCATCGTCGGTCGATAGCAGTCACGTGGTGAGGATCGCCTCATTCAAATTTCAACTCGATGTCAGACTTGGGAGCCTTGAAACATGAGCTTACTATTTATAGTAAGCCACCTTGAAAGCAGGCTATAAATGGCGAGGGTGATAAAAGTGGCAGTGTCGACAGGTTGATAGGGTTATGAGGATGCTACGTTCAAAATTTCAAGACGATCCGTGCTTCAGAAGCGCAAATTCAGAGAACTTACTATAAATAGCAGGGCACGTAAGCTGGCGAAAATGATGAAAATTTTGTCTAAGTCTGGAATCTCGTCCAGTAGGCCTGGCTAAATGCGCCCATCTTAGCTGGAGGCATAGAAAATTCTAAGTATGGCGTTCATCCTGCTCAGGGGGCCAAATGCGCCCAAGGCAAGGAAGGTCAAAGAAAGTCAACAATCTTCGTCCTGCAGGCATGAGGAAATGCGCCCACCTTGAGGATTGATTTTTGAAAAAAGTTTCTAAGGCATGAGAAATCCGCCTCACCCCTCCAAATGCGCCCAACTTGAAGATCATCCTTCTCAGGCATCAAAATGCGCCCAAGGCAGGAAAAGTCAACAAGGTCAAGGCTTTTCATCCTTCTCCAAGGCCAAAATGCGCCCAAATTGGGCCATGTCAAGACAAAAATTTGGAAGGCGAAGAGTCACCCAAGGACGTTGGAGATTTCATCCTTCACATGTATGGAAATGCGCCCAAAGCAAGGAGAGGGTCAACGAAGTCAAAGTCTTTTATCCTTCATCACATGCAAAATGCGCCCAGCTTGCAAACTCGTCCTCCTCACCCTCCTAAATGCGCCCAAATGAGCTCATATGAGGACAAAAACGGGAAGTTGAAAGGTCATCCTTCTCCTACATAGAAATGCGCCCATGTTTGGATGTGAAAAGTGAATGAGGGTGGTAATTTAGATGAAAGTGTTACCTAGACATGGTGAAAGATGGTAAAGTCCAAAGCGTTATCCTCCTCCACACTAAGAATGCGCCCAAGGTGAGTTAGGCGTGATTTTTCTCCAAGTATGTTAGGCGCCTAAGGTGATTTTAAATATCTTGAAGGCGTTGGAATTTCCTAAGGCGTGGTGAAGTGATATATTTGAGGGTGGTGGAAGTAAAATGCTATATGCGCCTAGGGAGATGGGAGTCATAAGGTGTTAAAAATATTTTCTAAGGCATATGCTAGGCGTGATTTTCTTCAAGTGTGATACGCCTAAGGTGGTGAAGTGATGTGTGGTGGAAAATATTTGAAGGTGGTGGAAATAAGATGAAATGTACAAAGCGCCTCCGATAATAAAATTCTTCCAAATGAAGTTGATAAAAAATTCCTCTCCACTGGCAAACAAAAAAAAAAAATTTCTAAGGGAAACTTCTCAAAGTGCAAGATGATTTAAAAATATTTTCTAAGGCAAATTATTTTCTTCTTAGAAAATACGCCTAGAGCCCCAAGATGATAAAATTTTTCGAAGCACGAGCAACTTTCCTCAGAGATGCAGTCAGGGACGATGATAATGCAAGATGATTCAAATTTTTCAAGAAGTCAGAGCAACGCAGGATGATCGCAGGCGAAGAACGAATTTTAATTTGATAAAATAATATTTTTCTAAGGTTCAAAATTGAAAAATTAAATGAACCCGTTCGTTGGGTACCCATGGATTCGAGACATTCTGAAGAAAATTTGCTTCTGGGTACTGAACATTTGTGATGATGAATGGATTTCCAAGTCTTTCAAGCTTCGCCGACACTTTTTCAGTGAAGAATTTAATCAGTGCTCAAATTGTGAATTTTCCTAAGGGAGAATTTTAAATTTTCTAAGGCAAAAACGAATAAAATGAGCTTTCAAGATGAATTTTCTTCGAATGATGAGTTCAAGAGAAATTGCCTAGATAATTTTAATTAAATTCTTCAAGGATGGATTTTTCAGAGCAGAAGAGAGTTAAAATTCAAATTCCAGTAACAGAGCTCCGGCTGGTGAGTAAAAAAATGATGAATTTAAATTAAATTTTTCGAAAAGGAATTCAAAAACGCCAGTCAAAGTCAAGTTTCTAGAAGAACAAGATTCCCGACGACTGGAGACAAGTGTCAAAAACACCAGAGAGGGAAAATTCGAATTCTTGAAGTGGAGTAGTGGAGTTTAATTGCACTGGCTAAAATTAACTTCTTCTAGAATTCGAATTTTAGCTATAAAATGGAGAAGTTTTTCACTTGTTTTCACAGCTGGAGAAGTCGAACTTGCTCTGAGAGTGAAGCATTGCAATGAGTTATTGAGGCTTGAAGGAATTCGAATTTTGCTAAGTCTGAGTGAGTTGCTGAAGTTCGAATTTTGTTGAAGCTCAAAATTGCAGCTGAAAGGACGCCTTGAAGTTGCTGAGAGGGGACGCCTTGAGTTGTTTGAAATCTGAATGTTACTAAAGAGGTACGCCTTGGGTTGATGAGAAGTATTTGCTGAAAGCTTGAAGGGTACGACTTTGCTAGTGGCTGAAATTTGATTGAGCTTAGTAGAAGTTGTCAGTTGAGAGGACGCCTTGAAGTGAAGTAAGTTGCTGAAAGTACGAACTTGCTAGTTTGCTGATTGCTGATTGCTGATACGAGATTATTGAAATTGCTGATTGCTGATAGTGAAGTGAAGCCATCAAAGTCTACTTAGAAATCTGTTCTAAGTATTGAAATTCAAGAGAAGAAGCTGAGGTTTGCAAACACGAGAGTTATTGCAGCTTCTAGAATTCGACTGCAGCCCCTATACAATGCCTTATTTTATTAAATTTAAATTGCTAATGAATGTTTGTTATGTTGCAGATGGCTGAAGCGAGGACAACTGGAAAGGATAATGGTGCCTCAAGACAAGCTGTGATCAAGAAGCTCAGCAAAACGTTCATGCCAGAGTCGAAGTTTATTTCAAAGCTGGGCAAGTTGACAGACACCAACCTGGGCTCCGTCAACCTAGAGACCTTCAAGAACAGGCTGTTTGGAATTGGAAGTCAT
>VDFB02004279.1:0-14502 GCA_007258455.2 Sequoia sempervirens | reverse complement strand
AAAAGGACACTTGGTATTGGATATGCTCACACTTGAGGTTACTTGTGTGATATGGTCTTCTGACATTATTCATGCCTTCTTACATGGTTATATTTTCCTTAGAGACCATATTTTGAGGAGAGGATAGTATTTTTAGAGGAGGAAGAATAAATTACAAATCTAGTAGAAGAAAGATATTCAAAGGAAGCTATATGGTTTTAATTTCTAGGTCTGGGTATAGTAATTTTTATATTGTAATGATCTAGGTTTACCCCAAATTTGTAATAACCTTTGTAACCTTTGTAGATCAAGTTATTAAAGGCATATTCAACCTCGATTAAGTGTCTCTTTGTGCATGGTTTACATTTTATTGATGTGTTTCTAATTAGTTTACCAATCAAATGATTGTAAAGCTTTTATAAGGTATCTTTTCAAAATAATAAAAGAAATGTATGAATATGTTACTAGATTACTAAGTAGGCACATTTAATATTTTGCAAATATCTTTGGTTTTTCTAAATGCATGTGTAGAATCCATCTTGCTTACGTATTCTAGAAGACCTATTCTTTTTTGGTATGTTAATTAATGCATCACTTTGGTTTTAGTTATTACAACTTTTATTTGAATTTAGAAACTTTGTTTCCCAACTAGATAAAGGCACATATTTGTTAATGCTTTTCTCCCTCGTCATCCTCAACACATTCAAAATACATTAATTTAAACATATTTTCAATTTTATTCATCTATGTGTTCCAAATTCCATGTTTGAATATTTATAACATCTATGAGTTCATCATACAATACATTCCCAAACACTTATATGGCAGATTATTTATTGTATTAAGGTGCTTAACCTTGAATTCCCTAAACCAGCATATAGGCATGAAGTGACAACCAAAATATGGGTGCACTATGCAAGTGGGTGTGGTTTGTGTCAAGGTAAATATTATGTTTATGTGGTGATATCTATTTAAACACCTTAGGGAAATCCCCCTTGGTCTTGCAGAGCTAGAAGTGAAGGAGGTATTACCCAACTCAACAATTGGTCCTAAGTTTCCTAACCTAAATACAATCTTGTGGTAATATTTTCAAGATTGACGCCCCTATCACTTGGGAGATTATAAAACCTTAGGGACTTGGGGGTCTATAGCTCTCATCACCAACACACTACAAATTTTTTTTGTCTGCTATATATAATTAGATCATTAACTTCAATTTTTAGTGCATAAATATTCTTTAGTAATCCATACTTCTAATTTTTAATAACATATTTCTCTTAACATTATTATCAAAAAATAAAATCATTGAAACAAGATCCATGTGGAGTGCAATGCATTTTTTAAAGATTTTTCTAACAAAATTTGTTATTTTTTCTAGTGTCTTAAATAGACGCAATTATTTTTTCACAATTGACCTGTATTCGTTATAAGGTTAAAATATATTATATTAAAAATTCTATAATATATGTTAATTTTTAGGAAACCTAGAATTAAGGAATACATAGAAAATAACATCTCCAAATGACTTCATTTACTCCCCCAAAATGTGAAGAATTTTTTTTATTAGTATTTTGACAAGTGTGAAAGAGACTTTGTCAGTGGTTTGATTTAAGACTAGGGGTTCTACTCAAGGGGGCATGATCTAACTCCTTTAATAAAACATCATTAGATGAAACCCCTATATGTCATCCAATTTTTTTTAAATATGACTTTAGGAAAATTTATGATGTCCCACAAGTGGAATACACTATTGTGGGATCATTTAGTTTCATCCTTAATATTTAGAAATCACAAGACATGATTGTTAATATTATGGTGTATGTATATAAGGAGAACATAAGCACTTAATCATTTTTATTTATGTAAACATCCTCAATAAAATCTTATACAGTGTGCACATTTGTATATCTTGTCTATAATTTTTAGTCTTTATTCTTAGGTTAATATAGCTTAGTTTTAGATTTAGTTAGATCTTAGGGAATTCCCAGTCCCAATTTGAGGAGTGGTTTTATCTTACATATTGTTTCGTTCTATTTTGTCTAATAAAAGATATTTTAAAATGATAATTTTCGGTGACTTATCTAGGGAACAAGGAAATGTTAACAAGATTTTATTTCATGATAAATGAACATTCATGCTCTTAACACTTGTTTTGCAGGCTATCTTGAATTAGCTTAAACAAGATCAAGAGGATATTTTATAGTATAATGTGTTTTGTTTATTAATTAAAGGAATATTCCTACACATTGGAGAGAAACTACTACCATATTATATAAAGAGGAAAGAAACATCAATCTTGTAATAGGAAGACCAATCTTACCTTTTCCTACTTAGAATGGAATAAATTTAGCTTATAAGGTTTACACAAGATTAAGGAGGAAGCAAGGCTAGTAGATCTTATTTTTCAAACACTTCATCCTACCAACAAGGTTTCTTCTTCTTCTTTAAGAGTTATAGATCTTGTTAAAATTTTAGTTAACTTATTAAAAAGAACCACTTCAAGTAATTCATTATCACAATAATCACAATGGTCCACCTCTGCTTCCTTTGGCATGGAGAGCCAATAATTTTCCTTAATTTTCCTTAGGAATTTGATAAGTTCCATGACTTCCAACGTGATTCAAGGAATAATTTTCTAAATTTTCATAGTGATGGCACATAAAACCTTAATGAGCACATCGTTGCCTTCACCATAGCTTGAAATATTTTAGAAGTGACACACAAAGATCTTATAGCAACTTATAATTTTTTGTTGTAACAATAATGGGAGCTCCAATTGTTATAGATTCAACCACAAGTTGGGATATCATGTGGAATAATTTTTTTTCATGGTTCAATCCTATTGAGGATAATCATTTCATTTTTTCTAACGATCAAATGGTAAGAGATTAAACAAACCAATGATAATTTATAGTGCAATTTTGTTTCCTTGTCAAAATAATTTGTGTTATTTTTAATCCTTCTCTAGAAAATCCTATTGAGATATTCTATAAATGCACTCCCCTTTAAAAAGTACACTCATTATCAAATCATATGATATTGATGAATTTAAGGAAGGTTAGGAATGTGTAATCGAGTTATAAGATGAAATGATTACCACTATAAAAAAAATAGAAAATGCTCAATTAGGCCAATGATTCTAAGTTCTTTTGATCCTCTTGCAAAGAGTGGTGACCGGTGAGATAACTATGAATAGGATATTTTAATAGAATGGTCTAGTGTAATAGTACCAAGGATACCCTCATGGAAATTTTGGTCCTTCCAATATAAATGATTGATTTAAATTACCTCATTCATCTAAAAGACATACCTTAAAGGCACATCCTAAAGAAAAATTGAGATGTAATGCTAGGATCTATCATAATATGTTTTACATGATGCAACTCATGTCTCCTTCTCACTAAAATCATTAAAGGCACATCCTAAAGAAAATTTGAGTGTAATTCTAGGATTTATCATAAGATGTTTTACATGATGCAAATCATGTCTCCTTCTTAATAAAATCATTAAAGGTTATTAAGTAACCTTCAACATCTTTGAGATAAGCCTAATGGAAACTTTATGATGGTATGTATTTTAAATGTGGACCTACTTCTACTAAAAAGGTAAAAACTTTCAATTATTATGCATGTTCATAGAGTTAAAGAGATATGAAATAACATGAAAAGAATCCTTGGAAGGAGCCACCAGTGGTGTCTTATGTCTAATAGCCCATCTTTTCCCCTGTAGTAGCAAATAATAATGATGAATTATTTTTTCATCTATTTGAGAGATATTGTTAAATTTTTATGATAAAGAAGAAACACCTTTTGTGTTAGACATACAAGAAATTGCACAAGGATATCATTTGGTGAGGAAAACAAGTTTTCAAAATCATTTGTAATTTTTTTTTATGATTTATCCCATCCTATTGAGAAAAATCACAACAAATGTATGATGTATAGATAAAATAAAATGAATATTTTTGCATTCAAAGGTTTGTTTAAAAAAATTACAAAAGATGGGACATAAGAAAGGGCATAATTAATTGAAGAACAAGAGTTTCTTTAAAATGATGACAGTCTAAAGGAACATGTCATGTTGAAAGTATCTACAAACAATTATTTGATGGATTTGGATATTCTCCTATAGCATCTTGAGAGCAATTCATCTATTGAAGATAGTGAATTTTCTTTTGATTATGTATTCATCCCCATCTTCAACAACTCTTGTGTACATTAATGATGAACTAGGAATTAAATATACAAAAGAATATTATTAAATTGGTGTCAAAATTAGACATCATAGAAAAATAAAAGTTATTATAAACTCATGTTTTTATTTTAGGATATCAAAAGACTATATTTGTACAATAAATAATGTTCCATTTGGCTATTTTGTTTGTTTGCTAGAAGTTTTATTAAAGGAATATTATCATGATGAGGTTGAAGAGATCCAATTTTCTCAACAACCTTCATCTAAGGAAGATTTACAAAACATATTGCATGAACAGGACATTTATATTCAACATGATGATTTTAATAATGATGTAGTGTTCAAATATGTTGACCCAAAATATTTCATGGACTAGACTCTAATGAATGCATTTTCGAAAACTAATAAAGTTCTCCTAACAAAAGATATGTAGTTGTTACCCATATTAGACATGGAGATTCAAATGTAAGGGATGAGAATATTTCTTCAATAGCTTCAACCTTGTCTAGACAATGATGTCATTTGAGTTTATGGTTGACTATGCCAAAATGACGAGTGAAGAGGATTAGATAAAAAATGAAGTAATCAGCCTTCCAAATATATGTTATGACAAGAGGATTTTTCAAGATGGTTGATCACACAATAGTGCCCCATTTGTAGGAAATTTTTATTTTTTATTGAAATCATTTTTCTAAATTAATGATTTAAGCTTATAGGGGTTACATCTAAGGGGTTTTGATTGAATGGGGCTAGGTCAAACCACCTTGGATAGAACCCCCCAAGATTAAATCAAACCATAAATGGGGTCTCTTTATACCTACCAAAATTCAAAAAAGATAAAACAATCTTGCTTCACTTCTAGGGGATCAAATGATGTCATTTTGTAAATATTTATCTCTTAGCATTAATTTTACAAAAAATATAATTATATATATATATATATATATAATTTTTTAAATTATAATAAATGTAGAGCCATCATGAAAAAATAATGACCTCTATTCAAGACACTAAGAAAAATAATGAACATCGTTAGAAAATATCAAAAAATGCATTGTGCTCCACATAGAATTATTTTATTATTTTATATTTGTTATCATTATCTTATTTGGATAAAAAATATACAATGCATGTCGATTATTTTAATGTTTTTATATAGAAATAAAGCTGATTTATTTAGTCAATATAGAAAAGGGTTAGGGTTATGAGAAACAAGGTTTGGGTTATGATTATAGTATTTGGTTAGGTTTAGGGTAAGTTTAGGGTTACAATTAGGGTTTATGGTTTAAGTTTTAGGGTTAGGTTTAGAGTTATAGTTAGTGTTATGGTTATGATTAGGATAAGAGTTGGGATTAGGGTTAGGGTTTAGGGTTACAATTAGGGATTTGTTTCTAGGGTTATGGTTAGGGAAAGGTTAAGGTTACCATTATCATTTATCATTTAGATTTTACAATTAGGTTTATAGTTACAGTAGTGTTACGATTATGGTTAGGGTAAGGGATAGGTTAAAGGCTAGGATTATGGTAGGAATAGGGTTAGTGTTGGGAATGGGGTTGGGATTTGGGTTGTGATTAGGATTATGGTTAGGGTTAGGGTTAGGATTAAATTTAAGGTTAGGGTTATGAGAAATAAAATTAGGGTTAGGATTAGGGTTATGAGAAATAAGATTAAGGTTAGGGCTAGGATTAGATTTAGGGTTATGCTTATGGTTTGAATTATGGTTAGTGTTAGGGTTAGAGTTAAGTTTATGGTTTAGTGTTTAGTGTTTGGGATTGGGTTAGGGTTAGGGTTAGGTTTAGAGTTAGAGTTAGGGTTATGAGAAATAAGGTTAGGATTAGGGTTATGATTATGGTATTTGGTTAGGGTTAGGGTTAGTTTAGGGTTAGCTTTAGAGATATGGTTAGTGTTACAATTATGGTTGGGATTAGAGTTGGGAGTAGAGTTAGTATTTAGGGTTATGATTAGGGATTTGTTTAGGGTTAGGGTTATGGTTAGGGATTTGGTTAGGATTATAGTTTATTGTTAGGTTTAGGGAAAGGTTAGTGTTACAATTATGGTTTATGGTTTAGGGTTTAAGGTTACATTTATGGTTAGGGTTAGGTACATGTTTAGGGTTAAGATTATGGTTTAGGATTCAGTGTTAGAGTAAGGGTTAGGGTTAGGGTTATGAGAAATAATATTATGATTAAGTTTATGATATTATGGTTTAGGGTTTTGGGTTATGTTTAGATGTAGGCTTAGGTTTTAGGGTTAGGATTAGGGTTAGGGATTGTTTTTATAATTTGGTTAGGGTTAGGGTGTGATTTAGGGTTATGTTTATGGTTAGGTTACGCTTATGATATTATGGTTTAGATTAGTTTTAGGGTAAGGGCAGGGTTATGTTTAGATTTATAGTTAGTGTTATGGTTAGGGTTAGGCTTATGGATAGGTTTAGGGTTAGGATTATGGTTTAGGGCTTAGTGTTAAGGTTAGGGTTAGTGTTAGGGTTAAGGTTAGGGTTAGGTTTAGGGTTAGGGTTAGGGTTAAGGTTAGATTTAGGGTTAGGGTTAGGGTTAGGGTTAAGGTTAGATTTAGGGTTAGGGTGTGAGTTAGGGTTAGGGCTAGATTTAATTAATGATATTCATGGTTTAGGGTTTAGGGTTAGGGTTAGCAACATGCATAGTTTTTAGGGGTAGGGGTTGTTTTTGGAATTTGGTTAGGGTTTGATTTGAGTGCACCCACTAGTTGACATATTTTCTTCTAAGTAAAGTTCAAAATTCTAGTGGCAATAAAGCTATATAAGATTTTTTTATAAATAGTCCAATGTAATAGTGTTATTTTCTCATGGTGGTATCTTTCGTTTGAAACAATTCATAGTAAATATTCTTACACAAAATAAAATTTATTATTAGAACTAGTTATATGGTTGGTGAATTATTAATCATTCTATAATTTATCCACTTACACTCACCACTCTCACAAATAATAAAAAAATATCAAATAGTAATCAAAAGATATGATATAATTAAATACATATGCTTGATGAAAATACTAATGAAGTGAGAAGAACACATTGTTTATACTTGTAGCAACTACTTATATGCTTATATTATATTGTTAAATATATCTTTAGTTGATTTTAACCACATAGATATTAAAATACATGGAAAATTAATTTATACTTATGGACCTTTAAATACTCACATGTGATATAGAAAATAATTTAATCATTTAGATATAAAAAATATTGCATGAATCACCAACTAAAACATCAACTTTTCTAGCCAATGGTACTACCTCCTACTTTGATTTTTTTCATTTTTCCTTCAACACCTACAAGTGGTTGATGTGATATGATCTAACGATGTGGGATAAATAAAACATGTGCCTTTATTTATTACTATGATCTCTTAATAAAATAATGTATGGCCTTAAAAGGTAATGTAAATCATTTGAAGTGGGTTTTAGTAATGCCAACTTACCATTAAACAAAAGAAAAAATTGTAAATTTTGATAGTCATTTGATAAACCTTATCAATAGCTATTATGAATTAAAGTCTAGGAATACATGGACTTCATTCTCAATAATAAAAGATTATCAAATAGTAATCAAAATAATAATATAATTAAACACACATGCTTATAGAAATAACTAATTAACATAAAAACACATTCAATATACCTATATAAACTACCTATACACCTATAGTAAATTATTAAATATGTATTCTCTTTATTTTAACCTATAGCATCCTAAATTTTCACCGCTTACAATTTCACACTAGGTTTGGCATGTGTGTTTAATTTTTTTTTTGCAATGTTCTTGTTTCATCACATTTATGGTAAATTTGGTTGATTCCTTTATTATCGGGCCCTTTGAGAGAAAATTATTACTGGACACTAGCATAGCACACTAGCGTCCTATATGTACACGTCAAAAATATTTGAATTCAAATTATGGCCTTGTTGTATTAAGGGACGGGACCTTGCTTTTTGGCCTCACCCAAGTGGTTAGTCAATTATTTTCTTAGTTTCCTATATAGAAATCCCCCCTCTCTCTTCCTCTCTAGAAACTTCCAAGTCTTCTAAGGCCTTTCTATGTTTACAAGTGATATTCTACTACAAGTTTTGGTCCAGTATTGTGGATATTTATTATTTTATCATAGTGAAGTTGTGTCTAAGTGTTACTAGCTGCTCTCGGTTCATGATTATATTTATTGCCATTATCATATGTACTAACACTTGCAGGATCTCACTTGGAAGTCTATTTCTCCTTGTGTGTGGTTTGTGTGGCTACATCAATCCAACAAGGGTTTCAACTATGAATGGTGCAATCTAGCATTGCTTTTTTCATCATTATCAATGTTATTTTTTTTCCTCTACTCATCACGAGCATGCACTCTCTATCATCATCATCATCATTGTTTTTTTTAGGTGGGAACACCAACATGGGGTTTAACTGAGGAAAACCCCTATACAACACAACCATTTTCCTCTTTCCATTTTACAAGTGTCTAGGTTGGAATTGTGGAAGGAATATTCAGTATCCCAACTCATTTGGAGACTCCTAAGACCCTATCTCTTATCCCTACTAGTTCATCATTGATAAATTAGGGTATCTTAATTATTTGGGCATATTTGCACACAAATTCTAGATTTTCTCTACCGTAAGTGTGTATACTGTATTGGATCCCTATAAATTGACAACCCCAAATTTTTGCACCTTATGGACTATAGCACAATAAATTGGTGTTTTCATAATGCACTAGTGTCCATGACAGTCTTCCCTAATATTTTGTGTCAGGTTCCTCTCTATGTTGTCTTTTTAGATCACTTTCTATTTTTTTCATTCATTATGTAGCATCTGAATCTTATCAAATTTAGTCAATTTGATCATAGTTAATCTAGTCAATTGCATCATCCCTCAACCCTTGCACTTATTACAAAGGAACCAAAACCCCAACCAAACTTATTGGCTCTTCCTTGAGGATAACAACCAAGCACCACATCTTGGTTGATTTTTCATTCCAATATTTGGGTTGAGAGATTGACTTAGATTAATTCATTAGTCTAAATCACCCTTCTCTTTTCACCCAAAACATTTCGATGAACTTTATGTGGCTTACATTTGCAAATATTCTAATTTAATAGAATATATTTTTTAATCTAATTACTTGGTTAATTCATTATATTATTGAATATCTTATTTTAGCATTTGTAAACATTGTGTGTTTAATTTAGAAAACAAAGCACTTAAATTATTTTATTAGAAAATATAAAACCAAAACATCTTTTATTCTTATAGCATATCATCAACATATCACTCTTGTCATCACTTTCATCTATCTATCACTTCTTAGGAACAAATGCATGTCTTAAAAATTACATGTGATTAATGAGTTTCATGACCCAATGTTCTCAATTTGAAGTTCCTATGAGAAGAATTTATCAAATTATGGCTTCTCATGCTTTGTATAGCTCTGATAGTGAGCTTGAATTTTTTAGCTTGTTCACCCCAAAATATTTTGGAATGCAATCATCTTTGGATCCCATTCCTACCTTTTGAATGATCTTCAAGTCATAAAACCCTCATGATTCTCTTGGTTCAATAACTTTAAGGCCTATGATCCTAAGGCTTGAAATTAGAAACTAGACAATGAATTGGCTAGTCTCCAACAATTCTTGAGTACATAACACTTGGTTGGAGAGGTTTTCTCTCTCATAGAGAATCTTAGGAGATTGTTACTTAATGATCTGAAAGGCATGGAATTTCTACATAGTATAGCTCACATAGTGGATACAAACATTACAATGTTAGCTAGTTGCATGAAAATTCTTAATAATATGTCCCTTTAAAATAAAATAGGGATGCAGGTGTTGATACCCATGTTGAAATATCCTATTCCAACATTCACCTCTTCTATTGTAAACATTGCTACACAGTCTGGTAATAGTGTTAACACTAGTTTTGGGGTTACATGTGGAAATCCTATAAACCAATATAGCTTTGTCCCACCTTCCTCCGATCAGACATTTAATTCTCAAAATGTCAAATCTAAATGTTTTCCAAAAACTTTCTATCCAACCTCATTCATAATCCACTTACCAAAATTTCAATCCACCTATTTCTAACTCTAGTCCTTCATATTCTATTGATTTTGAAACTGTCTCACCTATCGATCTTATCATTAGCCAACTCTTGCAAAATGTGATCCCTTTATAGAAAAAAATATTGAATATGAATAAAATTCAATCCCAAAATAATCCTCCATCATAGTATACTCTATCCATTATCATCCACTATCCTACAAACTCAAATACCACAAAACATTGAAACACCTCATTTTGAAAAGTACAATGGAATAGGAGACCCTAATAACCATGTGTCAGCATTTACCATAATATGCAATGATTTTCCCTTCAAGGATGCTCTATTAGCTAAGGTCTTAGTCATTAAAAGACACAGCCTTGGATTGGTTTTTTCATTGCCTAACAACTCATTTCATACTTTTCAACAACTAGTCAATCAATTCCTCTAGCATTTCCAAGCTAATATTGGACATCAAGTCACATTAATTGATTTGGTTCATTGCAAGAAAGGGGTAAAGGAGAAAGAGACTAAATTTATAAGGTGCTACCAACCCCTCTTCTCTCAAATCTTGTATTCTCTTTTGGATGTTGATGTGTAATGGTTTTTCATTGGAAACCTACAACCACATATTCGAGATAAAATATTATTGATGTGGTATCCTTCATTCACACATCTTTGCATGGATCTTTGTGACTACCAACTATCAATTAGATGGTATGAGGATTCTTCCTCATTGGCTCCCATTGGTCAATCTAAGGCTACTACTCCAAATTATCAATCATTCAAGAAATAAAATAAAAAATTCATTAAAATTAATTATCCTTCTTACAACTATATTCAAGCATAGGTTGTGGCCACATCTTCTACTATGGCCCCCTATCAATTTAGGCCAAAAACTCAAAAATTCTCCCAGTTTTTTGAATATATCCATTCTATTATACTATAGGTTCTTAACAATAACATGATTTAGCTTCCTCCTATATGTCCTGTAGACACTACCAAACCTCTACCTCCTTTATATGACTTGAAGGCCTTTTGTAAAATTGTTAACACAAGAGTTTGCCAGTGAAAGCTCGATAAATCCTGTGCACATGGGACTATTCTCAGGCTGTGGGTATCCTATGGTGAGAATAGACCTCCAGGTTTTGGGCTGGTTCCCTTTGGATTTTCTTGTGAAACTGGTTTTTCTAACAGAGGTAAAGGATAGAAGGATAAAGCAAAAATAAAACAGGAAAATAAGGTGATTCACCAATATGTGAAGATGACTTGAATTTGCTTTAAAACCTCTCAAGATATTTCAACAAATGAAACTAAAAGAGAATTCACTACTCAATCTAGCATGTTCTGCATAAATGATTCATTTGAAAGGTTTTTATGATCGAAGTTTGTTTGAAAGAAAACAATGATGTTTTCATAACAAGCATTCAACAAATCTATGAAACACAATCAATGACCTGCACTATAACATACTGAATCTAAGCAAGACATTGAGACAATAAGATTAAAATAAGGATTTGATGGAAATCACAAACTATTAATCCAAAGACTTACTCACAATACATGCACAAGACAGATCTGAGAAGGAATGACAAGCTTCTTTATTGAAAAATCTGGGATATTTGCATTACAAATCTCAAGAAATCATGAGTTACAAAGTGAGAATGATATGCCTCAGCCATCTCCAAACCAAGAACTAACTCCAATAATGAAAGAAGAGAAAGAATTATAGAAAGAGTCTCAAAATTCGAAATTGAATTTTGGCTCCAAAAGCTGATGTGTTGTCAATCCTCTCCTCCAAATAAGGCATGCAATTGCCAACCAACTCCAACAAGAGTTGTCAAAGTTTGAACAACTTTGTGGGTCATATACAAATGAAAACCCCTCCAAATCAGGATCATAACTGAAAGTAACAAAGGTATTTGTACCTCAAAACACTCCTTGACTCATGTCAAGTCAAAAAGAGTTCAAAACTGAAGTCAAATTCCTGATTTAGTGCTCAAAAATCCTTGATCTTCTCAACATGTTGGCATTGATTTCTAACCATCTCCATGACTCATACAAGTAATTTAAAGCTCAATTTGAACCCCCTTTGACCATCATTCAATAATTTGAAATTTCATTCAAATTACTTTGATTTGCATTTTATGATATCATTTATTTAAAATGATTTATAACTTATCATTTTAAATAAAGATTTACAAATAAAAGAATGCAAATAAAAATTAATAATCATATCCTATTTTTGCATTTATAATAACATTTATTTAAAAAGTGATAATAAATCACTTTAAAATAAAGTATTTCAATTATTTCTAAATGCAAAAATAAAAGAGTTCTTAATCAAATATAAAGAGATTTATTTTTGATTAAATCAATCATATGATATCAATATCAAATAGATATTCAAAATAAATGAAGGTATTAGAAAGCCACGTTTGAAGTGAAAGCTTTTAGAAAGGAAATAAAAAAGTTTTTTGAAAGAACTTTAAGGCAAAAGATTGCCTTCTCCAACGCATCCCTTAGGGTTATAACACTAAAATGAACATTCATTTCATTTCATTCTTTTGCTGTTGGAAGAAGAGAGCCGCCATGAATGAAACCCCAGCCACGTTTTTGCTGATTTACACAGAAAACTCCACCATTTTCTGATATTCTGGAAGTTAAAACACAGAAATAAAAGGTAAACTTCTTTTTCTTTTTTGTGTGTTTGTTAAAAACAGAAAAATACATGCATTTTGAAAGCTTTTTAAGCTTAAATGGCGCAGTTATTTTTTCATAAATCTGGAAACTTATGGCTGCTGGAAACACTGTTTTTCTGATGGATTTTATTTCCTTGCTTGGCTGCCATAAAACTTTGAGCATTCCTTGTAAATCTGTTTCTTTGTAATGGCCGCCATTATTTTCTATATTTAAGCTTATTTCGAGAGCTCAAGAAAACTTTTGGTGGCTGCAAATCTCTGCTCTGTACATATTTTGGCCAGTTAATTTTCTTTCAGATTATACACTACAGTTTTGTTGTGCTGAATGGCAACCATATCTCTGGTATACGTCTTCATTTGAAAGTATGAATCTTTAAAATATTAGAATTTTTCTATCCTATTTATAAAGACAGGATATAAGAAAAATCTGCTATGATACCAATATTATTCTTAAGAATTCAGTTGGGTTATTTTGGCCTCTATCATGACTGAAAACTTGAAAAACATGTGTACCCCTCTTTGAACTGTAAAGTATATCAGAACCAGAGACTAATATTCATTGGTGAATAAATAATCTCTTTGTTGAAACTTTTCATAGCTGTCATAACCCTTGCTTTACGAAGAATGAAATCCTTTCTGCATTGTATCTGTATGATTTTTTTTTTTAAAATCTTTGTTCTGGATGCCTTGAGCACTGTAAAATTCATTGATATCAGCTTATTAACTCTTGGGAATTAATAATCTGTTCTCTTCTTGGCATGAAGAAATCTGCAATAAAAGAGCTTATATATTTAGAAATACATAAAAGACATTGCATATAATGAAATAATGCAACAATCTCTTTTATATGAGGCTGCTCTCTGAATTTTTATTTTTTTAAAAACTGTATTGACGTCATGATGAATTTGTAGCACAATTTTCTAAATGAGCTGGGCTCCACCCTTGTGGGAGCCCATTTAACCCCACTCATATTGAAATTTGATGAATTCAGCAACATTACTTTTCCTGTTTCTGCACATGAAACAAACAAGTTAGTAAAAACATTGGATCGAATGATTCCTTGATGATTGAATCTGGCATTTTTTATTCTCTTAGAATTTGACTATATTGATTTGATTCAACAACAGATGCAAATTATATTTCGGTTGAACTTAGCATGTTTTGAATTTCGTGACCTGAGCTCTAACACCACTTTCTACCAATTGCAGATGCTGAATTCGAGAAGCTAAGGAGCTGAAGATCGAAGATGCTGAAGACCAAATAGAAGAATGATGAATCAAGTCTACACCAGCCCTCAAGGCAATGATGACATGATTTTCTTTTACATGTTTCACTTTACTTGTTCCTCAGTTGTATAGTTTGTATTTTTTGTTGAATTGAATCAACTTAGTCTACCCACGGCTTGTGTGGGATCACAAAACATATTTCTCTTAATAAATCATTTGTTCATGATATGAAATGTCTTATGATCAGCAATCTAAATTTTTTCCGATTACATAATGAAACAATGATATTGCAATTGTTCTGAAAACATGTTTTGTAATCAAAATGAATGATTAT
>VDFB02004278.1:0-13433 GCA_007258455.2 Sequoia sempervirens | reverse complement strand
ATATATATATACATATATATACATATATGTATATATGTATATATGTATATATGTATATATGTATATATATATATATGTATATATGTATATATATATGTATATATGTATATACATACATATACACATATGTATATACATACATATACACATATGTATATACATACATATATACATACATATACATATACATATAAAAACATTTCTTAATGACTTGTTTTTATACTTTATAATATTTTTAATAAGTGACATTATTCTATAACACATTTTTTTAGATATAAGATAAATTCATAATTCTTAAACATAAATCACTCACATTGATATCTAGTGCATGCATATTTTTTATAAATTTATATTGCATATTTTATTGTTTATTAATCTTTTAATTTAGATGTTATAATTTAGAGTAATTTTATTGTGCAATGCATACTTTTTTGTATATATCATTTTTTTGTTGAAACGAGAACTTCAAAATATAATACACCTATATTTTTAAAAAATATATATTATTTTTTAATTTTTCCACATGCATTGAACATAGACCTTTATGTTTACTAAAAACTTATGTTCACTAGAAAATAAAAATAAATGTAATAATTAAATAAAATTGTTAGAATTATAATTTAGGATAGTTTACTTTGAGGGCTAGGGTCTTGTAAAATATCATGGCATGGTGGTTTTGTATGATGGTACAACCCTTACTTTGAAATACAAATTTATTATGAAAACTTTGTGGTAATAGGTGGATGACTTCAAAAGACCTTCAAATGAAGGAAATTCACTTTATGATCCCTTCCATAAAGTATTTTGAATAGAAAATATTAAAGAATAAAAAAAATCCTCATTTGAATTTATCCACCTTCTTTTGAAGTTTATGATGCATTACCTTCAAATGAAGGTTCTTCATTAAAAAATATTTTACAATTTTTGACATTTTGTGTTCATTTTTTTGCTCTGTCCCATAATTGAGACATTATATTGTAGGATCACCCAAAATTAAGATTGACGAATCATCTACAATGAAAAATAAATTGTAAAAATGCTAAAGCATGATTGTAGATAACATTAAAGAAGAATGCTAATTGTTCAATGGTATTGTTTTTGATTAAGTAAGCAGGATTAGGGCCCTAATCCCGCACAAAGAAGGATAGCAAAATAGACCAGAGCAAACAACAACCAGTCAAGAACAACTAAGAACCAAAGGAACAACACAAAGGATACATTGTTCAATGGTATTGTTGCATGTTTGATAGTGTTACGTTATTATTAGTTTTGACCTTTGGTATTTTTTTGGATTATTTTATTGTTGTATAGCTAGAGTTATTTTACTCTTATTTATCTTATTGATTTGATTATGTTGATATACAATTGTATTTTTTCATCTCAATCCCTTTTTTATGAATTACATATTTCTTTTGTAACTAAACATTATTCAAATAAAAAAATGAAAAAGAAATTAGTGATGTATACCCATCTTTAACCTTATAAAGATAATGAAAATAAACTTGTTTAATGTTTTAACAATGATTCTCTCCAGTCTTTTCTCATTCTCTTTTTTTTTTTCAAAAATACTGAATAGTAAAATTCAAAATATTCAATAAGAACTTGGATTTTGAAAAGAGATGGAGGATAATGGTCAGCTACAACTATCTGTGGTGAATAGGGTTTTTCCTGGGCGAAGCTCTATTGGAAGGGCTCTGCAGGGAGGGTTATGAGGCCTTAGGAGCAATGGTGGATCAGTAAGGAGAGGGCTAGTTGGGGAAACCAAGCAGAGGGAGGTCTTTAGAATACCTACTAGAACGATGGTAGAAAGGGTGTGAATGGCGGTGACATACATACATAACACAGTCAGGATAGCGGGCAAGCCACAAGAGGAGATGGATTAAGTAAATGGCCTAAGGATGCCGAGCACGAGTTTGGAGATTCTCAGATACTGAAGAGCTCACCCAAGCCATCGACAGGAGGGGGAGGAGGGGTTTCTGGGTTATCTCTTTCATCTAAAGCAATTATAGTAGATTTAGATGATGAGATTGAACAGGAAGTGACGTACAACGAAAAGGTCTTTTCTGGGTTGGGTCTGCTTGGGAGATTCAGGGGTTTTTGGCCAAGCTTGAATGAGCTCAACAAGTGGATTTCTGACCAGTGGATGCATGTATTGGAAGGGTATGTTCAAATATATTCCATGGCTAAAGGTTTTTTCATTTTTGTCTTTGAAAAGGAGCAGGATAGAAATAAGATCCTTGACTATCACTGGGATTGGGAAGGAAAATATACACTGATGTTAAAGCCATGGCATCTGGCCTTTAACCTAGCCATTGAATTTTTTGAGAGGGTTCCACTCTGGGTGAGACTTCCTAACCTTCCCTTGCAATATTGGTTTGATTCTTGCTTGAAGGCTGTAGGGAACTCTTTATGAAGCTTTTTAATGGTGGATGAAGGGTCCTCAAATCTTCTGCATTCAAATTTTGCTCGGATTTTGGTGGAGTTAGATGTGTCCAAGGAGCTTCCGGAGGAGATCCATATAAAAACTTTGAAAGGTTGTTGGGTGCAGGCCTTGGATTATGAGGAGGTTCCCTTTAGGTGTAGAATCTGCTTTCAAACTGGACACTTGGCTGCTCAATGTGCTAAGCACAAAACACATAAATCTATGTCTTGGTGGAAAGATGTGGCCCCCCAACACTATACAGTGGAGAAAAAGGAGGAGAAGCAAATGAGCACTCAGATTAAAGGAAAAGAAGAAATGGTCCAGGTACCTGGAGCTCTGGAACAGGTAGGGAAGGATTTGGTGAATGATGGTTGTAGGGAGGAACAACAACGAGCTAGTGGTACCTTGACATAGGAAGGGGGTGTGGATAGTGATAATGTTGTCCTCAACGGAAGGGAACATGAATTGAATTTCAAAAATGGGGTAGCAACACCAGAATGTCAGGAGAAAAAAGGTGTAAAGAGGCCACAAGAGAAACAATATGAGAAGCGAAAAGCTGATGATCAGAGCAAGCAAGTAGAGTGTAGTTTGGGTGGAGGAGTAATGAATCCCCAAGACAAATAATTGAAATGACAGGAGGCTGCAAGGGTGGAGGACGATTGGAAAGTTGTCAAGGGGAAGAAATAAAAGAAGTTAAAGAAGGAAACTTTCGCTATATGGTCCTCCGGTCTCAGACCAAGGGAAAACCAATTGTGTTTCAAAACTAGTGACCTGCTAATAGGTTTTTTAAGGGTCTTATGGTTTTAAATGTATCTTTGGGGTGTATGTAGTGCTTCTTTGTATTGGGTGGCGATCCATTGCTTGTAATCCTTTCTGACTAAGGCCAAAGAAATATTGATGTACTTTCACATTAAATATAATAATAAAAATATCTATTATCGATAAAAAAAAAATTCAAAAAATTCAAAATGTCTCCTGAAACTTAAAAATCCATATTTTATGATTTTATTTTTACTACCAAGATTTATGTTTGATTTCTCTATAACTTTAAACCAATCTCATGGAAAATTCCCAACATCTAAAAATGTTGAAATTGTGTAATCTCTACAATAACAAATTTTGACATTGGAATGGTTTCTTATGGTGATGAAGATGATTTAAGAGAAAATACAAATTCCTAGTCAATAGAAGAATATCCCATGCAATGGTTGGGCTTTGTCTCTCCAAACTATAAATTTTCACCTTTGAATTTAGCTACCACGGAGGGATTCTTTCCACAAGAATTAAATTAGATAATCTTATTAGGATATGTCTATTAATTATTAAATCTAAAGTAGATGAGATTATCAATTATCATGATCTTCCATCCAATTCTAACTTACTAATGCATTGTTTCTAATCTTAATTGCTTGATCTGATAGGTCCCTCTCTGCTTTAATTTAATAAAGCATGGGCTTTTGAGGTTGAGGGATGGCATTACAGCGTGCTCACATGGCAGAGCTGAGCATCCATGCCCTAGCTCATTCTACGTGGTGCTCCTTCCCATTTGTGGGAGTATTTTGATCTGTCGAGTGCAGGAGGTGGGATTACCATGCAGTGTCTCCTTTTGCTGGTGGCTGCAGTATTGGGGTTAAATCCCATTGTCTTTGGTGGGATTCTCTTTACTGCTGTGGGATCTCATGCACATTCTTTGTCATATTTGTTTGTAGCTTGTCTGGTGCTGGCCTCCTCTCCTTCCAGCGTGGAATTAGGCTGGGTGTGGCGTGTGGTCTTGGGGGGCTATGTGATTGGCCTGCCATTTTGTGGGGCCTTGGTTCTTCCCTTTGACAGGTAAGTTTTGTCTTTTTCTGGAGGCCTTCTTGCTGCCGATTAGGTGGCTTCTAGGTGGAGGGGTTCGTTCTTTCCCTTGGGGTTTTTCCATTTCTTACAAATGTGACCTGGGGGCTTGTATGCTTGCCGGGGTTTTTGTTTATTGCTATGTCATGTGGGGAAACATTTGGGGCTAGCCCCAAATTGGATTTCTGATCAGCATTTGGTTCAAAGCCTTCAACGCATGGTGTGAATGTTTTTGACAATACACTTTTATCACAGGAGACAAAGATGAATGATCTAGGACTAGTTAGTGGTTCCCGCATAACAAAGATTAATGGGTGCTTGGAAAGATGCAAAGAGAGACCGAAATTGGTTATCTCGATGGAGTTTCTTGCAGATGATATTGAATACTATTTGAGGCACTCCTTTTATTGCAAGTTCATGGGTTTGAGAGTTTCACTGCAATTTTTGGAATCCTGGGCTCAACGGACATGCATGCCAGAGGGGGAGATGGAGATTAGGCTCCTTGCGAACAACTATTTTATGGTCTCATTTGATTGCATGGTAGATTGGAATAAGGTCTTTGAGGGTGGTCCCTATTTTTATAACCAGGTGGGATTGTTTATCAAGCCATGGCATGCGGGCTTCAACCTGACTGAGGTGCTACCAAGTCAGATTCCGGTTTGGGTTTGGTTGTTGTGGTTCCTGGTTGAGTGCTGGCGGGATGATGTGTTGCAGTTGGTTTGGCTGAAATGCTTGGTAAACCTATTGGGTCTTCCCAATGAAGCCTTGATTTAAAAAGGTAAATGACTTGCATGCTTGGGAGTTTAAAAAGGTAATGACTTTTTACTGTATCTGATGTAGAAGTATTTGAGCAAACCAACGCTAGATTCTGAAGTGAGTGTTGGATCCTATACTTGGGTGCAATAGTTAGATTATGAAACCCTTCCTTTTCGGTGTCGTCTTTGTCATGAATATGGTCACTTGTAGCGTAGGTGCCCTAGGGATAAGCCTATGGCACCTAGCTATAAACCTTCTGCATAAATACACCCTGGGGCAGGTAGGGAAGAACTAAATACAGGTGGTATTACTTGATGATGATGGTTAATAATACCATTGTCAAAGTTGTAATAGGAATTGAGGGCGAAGACGCTGAGGGAGAGGTGGGATGATGATACTTGGTGGGTTTGGTCTGGGTCACCAGGCTGTTGGGAGATGAATCGGGGTTTGCTGAACGGATCAGGGTACTTTAGGTTGGATGGGAACGGGGCTCCTTTGGGACTGTGTGGGGACATTATTTGAGAATTGGATACAAATCAACAATTGGTTGTCTAGGATAAACATGAATTTTCTATTGGAGCTATGAAGAGTGGTGGAGGTGGATCCCCATTGCCCCTGAAAGAAGGTACAAAAGTGGGAAAGAGCTCTTTGTCCTCTTCTCACTTGGGTATTTAGCAAAAGGAACCAAAGAAAGGGGTTGGTGAGAAGACTTCCAAGCTGGGCAGGAAAAAGGATATGGATAAGATTAAATTAACTGGGGAAACTTTGGTGGAGTTAGGGTCAGTCAAGACTCTTGATTCACATTTTTCATGCCCCTAGAAATGATTTTTCTCTCATGTAATGTAAGGGGCTTGAATAGTGGCCCTCAACAAAAAGATGTTCATGATTTGGTTAGGAATCATTCTCTGGATGTTCTTTTTCTTCAAGAGACTAAATTATTTGTGGATAATATGTTGGACATGGTACCTAGGTTGTGGAAATATGGTGAATGCCAATGTGTGGGGGCTCTTGGTGCTTCCAGGGGGGGTGGCTTTCTTTTGGAACCCTTGAAATATTTTCCCTTTCTGGTGGATGTCCTCTAGATCCTCTATGTCCCTGGTTACCTCTTGTTGTGAGACTGGTGAGTGTATTTTCCTCTCTAATGTGTATGTTCCTGTTGAGTTTCAGGGTAAACAACTTCTATGGTCCCATCTTCGTTTTGTTCATAGCTTAGCTCCTTTCCATCTGTGGGTTATGGTTGGCAATTTTAATGCTATAGTGGAGTTGTCTGAGAAAAGAGGTGGAATTGCTAGGTTGGAGCCTTCTGCTTTGTTACTTAGGGATAGCATTTCAGATTTAAATCTTATTGATATTCAAACTAGTAATGGTCATTTCACCTGGAATAATAGTAGAATTGGTGAGAGTTCTGTTGCTGAGAGGCTTGACTAATTCTTGGTTTCCTGTTATTGGGTTGGAGACTTGTGGTCTACTAGATCTGAAATTCTTGACTGGAGAGGTTATGATCATTGGCCTATTAAGCTTAGTATTATTTTTTCTTGGGCTTCTGAGGATCTTCTGAGGGAGGAGGCTAGGAATTTGAAAGTGGTTGAGGAATTTGAATTGCAGGAATAGATCTATTGGAAGTAAAACACCCAGGTTGAATGGCTATAGGAAGGTGATAAAAACACTACCTTCTTCTTCAATTCTGTGAAGGACATGAGGCATGGTAATTCCATTTCTGTTTTGGTGAATGATAGGGGGAATTTCTTGCCTCGCATCAGGAAGCACCTACTGAGGCATCTGATGAAAGAGATCTCTCTTGATGAGTTGGAGGGGATTGTGTTTCAGATGAAGAGGGGTAAAGCTCCTAGCCTCAATGGTTTCCCAATTGAGTTTTTTCAAGAATTCTGGGATATCATAAAGTTGGATCTTTTGGTGGTTGTCCATAAATCCCAAAGGAATAAGAAAATGCTTAGTGCTTTGAATTCCACCTTCCTTGCTCTCATCCAAAGTGTGAAGGGGTTGATAGGTTATCTTAGTTTTGACCTATCTCTCTTTGCAATGTGGCATATAAAATCATTTCGAAGTTAATGGCTGAAAGGTTGAAGAAGTGGCTTAAAGTGTTGATTTCAGAGGAACAAAGTGGATTTGTGGTGGGTCAAAAAATTATTGACGGGGTTGTTATTGCTATGGAGACCATCCACTCCATGGACAACTCTGATGAGAAGGCAATGTTCATTAATCTGGATATGGCTAAGGCTTATGAAAGGGTTAGATGGTCTTTCCTATGGAAGATCCTTGTTTCTTTTGGTTTCGGTGAGGAGTGGATCTGATGGGCCATGAGCTGTGTCACATTTGTTTCCTTCTCGGTTTGATAAATGGAGATCATTATGAACTTTTTGGTGCCTCTAGGGGTTTGTTCCAAGGGGATCCTCTTTCTCTATATCTTTTTCTGCTTCTTGTGGAAGGTATTAGATTTTTGTTGAAAATAAATGTGGAGCTTGACATCATTCAGGGTTGGCGTTGGGGTTGAGATTTGCCTCCGCAATCCCATTTGTTGTTTCTTGATGATACTGCCTTGATGGGGATGGCTACAGTTAGAGAAGCTACTAATTTGAGGTAGTTGTTGGAAATTTATCTTGTTGCTTCAGGGCAATTGATTAATGAGGAGAAATCATCCATCTTCTTCTTTAATACGTTGACCCCTATACAAAGAAGAATTGCTGATATCTTGAGGTTTCAGATAGGGGTTCTCCCTTTGACATATCGGGGTATCCCAATTTCTGTTCACCGACTTCCTAAGGGTTCTGGGTAGAATATTATTGATAAGCTCCATGAAAAATTTAATCATTGGACCCATAGATGTTTGTCTTTTTTGGGGTGGGTTCAACTTCTCAATTCGGTGGTGCAGGCTCTCCCTACCTATAGATGTATGCTTCATGTGGCTCTGATGGGTTTTCTTAGGGAGTTGGATTCTCTTGAAAGGCAGTTCTTATGGGCTAGAAGTTTGTCATCTTTGAAGTGGAGCCTGGTCAGGTGGGATGTTGTGTGTAGCCCAAAGCAATTTGGGGGTCTTGGTATTTGGCAGTCTGCATTGTCCAGAGTGGTTGTGGCTGCTAAGCTATTCTGGAGATGGTGTGTGGAGCAAGATTAGTTGTGGGCTAGGATTTTATCTCATAAGTATTTCTCAGGGATTCCTCAACATGATCTCCCTCGTTACCCTCTTGAGGGGAAAGGATCGATGATTTGGAATACTCTTAAGAAGGGTGCAAATCTCATCAAGGATAGTTTATTTTGGATTTGTAGATGGGGCACTGAAGCTCTTTTTTGGTCAGATTTTTGGGATGACTTCCCTCCACTTACTTCTCAGTTCCCCAACCCGCTTCCTTTGTGCTAGATATTTCTTGTGGCTGGGTGGTCTAGGGTGAGTGACTTCAAGTCAGTCTCTTCTTTTAGTCAATTGGAGGTGGCTCATTGGAAGGATCCCACAGAGTGGCCGGATTTGGACCTGGGGAGGAATGTGCTGAGCTTCACAAGATTCTTTGTAGTAGGAGTTGTAGTTCTCTTTTGGAAGAGGATATTCTTGCTTGGACCCATAATCCTAAGGGGGTTTATTTTGTTGCTTCTGGTTATCAGGTGTTATTGGCTCAAAAGATGAATGGGGCAAAGGTTCATTGGTGGAAAAGGGTGTGGAATAAGCTCTCATGGCCAAAATTCAACTACTTTGTTTGGACTTTGGCATGGAATAGGTGCTTGACCTAGGATAACATTTGTGAAAGGGGATTCCAGGGACCTTTGGTTTGTGTTTTGTGTGGGAGAGAGGAAGAAGATTCTTCGTATTTGTTCTTCCAGTGCTCCTTTGTTGTGCAACTTTGGCATTGGTGGTGGGAGGTGTGGAAGCTTCCTTGTATTCATTCCTACTCTTTAGTTGAATTCTGGGATAGTTTGGGAAAACCTCCTTCTATGGCCTCTTTTTTGCAGGATGTTTGGTATGCGAGCTCTACTTTTTTGCTTTGGCAGATATGGCTGGAGCAACATCGCTAGATCTTTCGTAATCAGAAGTTAGTGGGTCAGAAAGTGTGGTTTCGTATGTTAGGAATGGTGTAGGAGTCGGTTGTGGCTAAGAGTGATGTGGTTTTCCCCTTGGAGAGAGGTGATGCTGAGTTGGTGGCCAGATTGGGTGTTCAGGAAATTCATCCCTCTTTTTTAGCTCCAAGAACTGTAGGCTTGGGAAAAAGAGAGTTCAATGGGTTGGTACGTGGTTACCTCCTCCAAATGGCTTCTTAAAGATCAATACAAATGGATCTTCTAGGGGAAATTCTGGGCTTGCTGGGATTGGTGGGGTTGGCAGGGACTCAGCTGGGTCGGTAATTTTTCTATTCTCTATACATGAGGGGATGAAGACTGATAACTTCATGGAGGGGCTATCGATTCTTTATGCTATTGAGAGGGCCCTTGCTTTGGGATGGTGAAAGGTTATATGTGAAGTTGATCCACATATTTTGATTAATCTGTTGAATGAGTAGAAGATATCTGATATAAATTAGTAGTTGGCTTTGGTGGTTCAACAGATTCTTCAGGTTAGTTCTCAGATGGAGGCGACATCCTTTGTTCACATCCCAAGGGAGTGGAATCGTGATGCCGACTGCTTGGACAAATGGGCCTCTGAGCATGATAGTGGTTGGAAGGTTGAGGATTGGGATCGGGTTACCCCTGAGTTGCGTTAGGATGTGGATCGGTTCTTTGAGGAGGATAGGATGATACATGGGGATAGTTGATGTTGTTTTTGTGCTACGGGGTTGTTCTTTGTTTTTTGGGCTGGGTCCCTTGGTTATTATTGTAATGATGTTTTCTAATTTCCAATAAAGGTTTTACCCTTTCTTTAAAAATAAAATAAAAATCTTAATTGCTTGATCTATCCTTTTTTTTCATTATTTTTTCTTAATTTTATTTTATATGGTATTGATTTATTTTATTAAGATGAATGTCATTAAGTATAATTTTTATTTTTTATTTATGTATTTATTATTTTTTATTCTTTTAAAAAATTGAATGTTGTTTGATATTTGATTTGCATGATTTAATTCTTGATTTTGTAATTTTTTTCTTTTATTTATACATATATTAATTTAAATTGTTAGATTAAATATTCTAACTATTTATCAATAATAAAAATTATCAATATTATTAATATTTTTTTTACAGAATATTTAATAAGTGAGATAATATTATTAAAATATAGTAGATATTGCGATTTCATTATTAACATTTTTTTAAATATATAGTGATTTAATTAAAGGTTTTACATCACTCAAAAGAAAGTTCTTATTTTTCTAGTATATTTTTATATTTTTTTCAAATTTTATTATTTAGAAAGATCCATTACAAAATAATTTATATTAAATAAATTTATCATAATTATCTAAATCTAACATTTAATATCTCACTATTCAATCCATGATCAAGGATAAATATTAGAGTCAATACGTAAGCTAGAGATGGACAAAGATTGTGTTGAAAAAATATTGTCATGGATGTCAAAGGTGTCTTGGGAATAACAGTGGTCCCAAATAAAATCAATTTCAATCACCCCTTTGGAGTGTTGATGCTAATTTAATGAATAAATAAATGGTTTATTACTTATGAGGCTGGCCCCCTCTTGGGTCGCCTCATGTTTGGGGAAATAAAATTAATTTATAAATTTTTATGGGGTTCTCAAATTTGGGTCGACCCCCTCCCCTAGAAGAGTGTTGTAACGCCCCACAACACAAACCCTAAAGGACAACTTAACCACTAACAATTATAGCACATTTTTTTTAAAGTAAAACTAATATGAAATGTAAGTTAACATACAACACTTATAATGAAACTATACATACACATCATCTAACTAGTCCTCTAGGGTAACATGACTACATTACTTGCGAACATTCCTAACATGACTCAATTCCATAACAATGGATATCTACTTGTTACCTGATTTTTAGCCTTTAGCTGAAATCAGGTAACTTAGTGTTTGTTCTTTTTGTGTTGTTTAAACATTGAAATGATAAACCATAAAAATGCTAGTTTAGTATGCATGAAAGAGTGATTGTCAAATAAAGTAGATTACATTTTGTCATTTCAATGTTACAATTACAAAAAATGAGAAAGAGAATCATAGATATACAAATGTAATCTTTTATTGATAATCCTGAAATGTACATGTCCCTCACAAGCCAAGGGACTAACTCTCTTATTCAATGAACATATGAAGTAATTCATACATGAATCAGTGAAAGAAAGAAATAATGTGCATATAAGAATGGAACCAGTCATTTCCTAAGAATGACTGGTTGCGGGTTGCCCAAATAATCTCTGCTACTACCCTGAGTTGCTTGTGTCCTCCCCAGCTCCATAGTGCTCCTCACCTTGCATCTGAAAAAAACATGATGTTAGAGTGAAGCTCTAAGCAATGAAAGATTCAATCCTTACATACACACCTACCTATGCATGTATAAAATGATCCATAATTTCACTAAACAAGCATGCATACCTTGGATGTATTGGAAAACAATGAAGTCATCAAACACATCCAACATATGCATTTATTTTCTAACTGTTTGTTTCATGTGTAGATTTAGGACAAGTCTAGTTATTGATATGATTCATATCAAATACAACATGTGGGGTAAATGTGGCTCCCACAAGGGTAGAGCTCAACATGCTTTGAAAGAAAAGGAAATTGAGCAACTTGATGAAATATTTATCTATTATCAATGCATTAAATCAATATGGAATCACACTAGTTGATCAACTTTCATTATCAGATTCAAAAGATGCAACATATTGTGCTGATATTTCCTTCAATCTTCTTAAGAAGATCCATGATCTGTTTATAAAGGAAGTGACTTCATAGATGCATCAAGTTTAATTATGCATCTTCTAAACAATGAGGAAGCATTTCAAGTTGTTGTCAAGCCCCTCTCACCATAACCCTATGGGGCAGTCACATATCACATAGGAAGGTGAGCTGTTAGGTCACCCACATATGTGACAGGTGGTTGTCCAATAAAGTTAGAATGAGGGGACTATGTGTATTTATCACACATAATAGAGGAAAGAGAAATGGTTGAATCAAGGTCATGATACAAGTATAAGGAAAACACCTTTGGCAGAGCCTGCGCTGACATGCTACGGGAAGGTGGTTAAAAAAGCATAACCGGCTATCATATGAAACAAAACATGGCCATCTAATTCTGTTTTTCGCCCCCTACATGAGTTAGATGAATGAAAGTTATATGTTTTCCTTGGATTGAGAACATGATAGATTTCATTCCAAGCATGTCACCAAGACAAAACTAAAACAAAATCTGAAGGTAATCGGTAATGAGCCTTGCTCAAATCATCACAATTTTCTCCCCAATTTGTGCAAAATTTCATTTCTTCCAAACACTTCTTGTAGGCAATGTGGTGGCTTGATATGTTGTTTTCAGCTTGTTGTTTGGATGCAAGAAATCACAAAATGATTTTGAAGGCTAAATAAACTTCTACAATTGCTATGCAAGCTTCTAAATGAAATACTATGCTCTCTTTCAATTTTAAATGCATTCATATGAAGTACTAAGAAAATAAAATGCATCTACAGCCAAAGACATTTTTACAAACAATTGGCTTGCAAACTCTAAATCTGATTTCAAGCTTTTGATTGCACAATTGCAATATGAATTTGAGAAACTACTTATTACTCCTTCAATGTAATAATCTTTCCAATACAATGATAATTTCAACTCAGCCAAGACTCTTGGCAAATTACATAGACATCAAATATACCAACTGCTGAAAATGAATGCAACCTACAGCTGTAATTTATCTTTTATGATGCAATACAATGATGAGTAATAAACAATGGAACTTGGATGGATGAAGTCGCCTAGCCTTGTAGGTGATGAAGTAACTCAAACTCAGGCCAAAAAGTCTTCTTATAAAGCAAATCGAACTCCTCCATCATTCACCCCTGTTTGCTGGTGAATGCAGATATAAATTAAATGTGAGCTTATTGGTGCTCCAAAAAGTCTCCAAGAGGGTCGTCCCCCTTCCTTGAGCCAAGCGCTTCACTCCTTGATGAAAATCGGATTTTATTGGAGCTCTCCTTGCAAAAATGTGGCCCTATGTATGCTGGTAAAAACTTCAATCTGCTGTTGATTAAAAATCAGAATTCTTACCACTTCGATTCACCTCCAAATGCAATAATAGGAGAAGAGTTCTACCCTCACAATGACTTTTATATTGCTCCTATCATATTACATCCAAAATTGATGCTAAATGATCCCTTCATAAGCAAAATTGAATTTTCCTTGCCAAGCTGATAAACAATCATCAATGACTGAATTTGAATCAGAATTCACAGTAATAGCTTTGTCCTCCAAAAATGCAAACAATGAAGAATGTAGATGCCAAA
>VDFB02004277.1:0-14200 GCA_007258455.2 Sequoia sempervirens | reverse complement strand
ACATGAAGAGGTGTGGAAGGTCAATCAAGGAAAATTTTGGTCTATTTTTTGCATAAATTTGTGTAGTACATGAGGTTAATTAGTAGGTCATTTATCAAATGATGATTTTTGTGGAAAAAGGGTCTCAATCTAGAAGTGATAGCTTCAAATCAACTACGCATTCACTTATAATGATCCAAACATGATTGAAACAAAACATTTGAATCAAGAAGATAATCAAGCACCATTACCAACATGTGCATGTTAAGTTTGCAATATGGAATGAGGGAGAGAGAGAGAGGGAGAGATGGGATTAGATAGAGGGAGAGACATAATAGAGAGAGGGAGGGAGACATGTCTAGAGATAGAGGGGAGAGAGACAAAAATAGAGGTAAAGATTATGAGCAAGGGAGGAATATGGAGACAAATAGATGGAGAGATAGAGGTAGAGGGAGAGATAAAGAAAAAGAGAGATAAGGAGATAGAGAAATAGAATTAATTTTCTCAAAGAATTTTTAGTGGTAATCTATGTTGTATTGTACATTTTAACTTGATACAAATATAATTTTGTGATGGTATAAATGGGCCCTTTTTTGTAATGAGATTAGAAATTACTTATATCAAAGCAATGGCCATTAAAGTAGACCCAAATTGTTCTTTAGAAGAGAATATTCCTCTTTACTACAAATTGTACATTTTATTTTATTTCTAGTGTGTCATTAGTAAAATCTATGTAACATAGAGAGAGGAATATAGAAACAAAGATGGATCATAAAGAAGAGAGAGAATAGATATAGAGGGAAAGATAGAAAATTTGGAGAGAGGGGGAAGAGAAAAAGAGTGAAAGAGAAGACAAATAGATAGATTTATAGAGGGGTGATCCCACAATATTGGTTTACAATTTTTGGTCAAACTGGACACTGAACTAATTTTTCTAACTAAATCTTCACTTTCAGGCACCTATAGTGGCTAAACCATGAGGAACATGGAGATGATGCAAAATAGTGATTTGTGACATTTTGTTTGGAGATTCTAAATATATTTTTTTCAAAAATTTTGGAATCATATTGGACTTCTTTTTCCATCTCCTTCAAAAACTAGTATTTTTAGTAAACACCATTTTTAAGGAGTGATGTTCACCGTATACAACATAACTTTTTTCCATTTTAAGCATAAAAATATATTTTTTTGAATTTATATTTGTAACTATGATATCTAGCGCTTTCATTTGGTTTCATAGTGTTTTATTGAATATTTTTTCCTTAATCAAGTTTTGAAGTCAAATCAATTGCAATTTAGACATAGGCAGACTGTACAAACAACATAACTTTTTTTGTATGTATCTAAATTCAATTTTTTTTGTTGGATCAAGGACTTCAATATATAGTGCACTGATATTTTTCAATTTTTTTTTTATAATCTACTATTTTTCCACATGTGCAGAACAAAGAGCTTGATTTTCAGTGAAAAACCTGCATTCATAAGAAATAAAAAATAAAATATAATAAAATTAAATTTATTTAAAATTATACTTTTTTGGGAAGCTTATAATAAGTACTACATACTTACAATTTTATTTTTTTTAAATGAATTCATTTGATCCCCCAAAAGGTAAATCAAAAGTGGTTTTTTATTAGCATTTTGATAGATGTAAAGGAGACCATGTTATAGGTACGGTTTAAAACTAGCGGGGTTCTATCCAAGGGGGTCTGATCTAAGTTGGTTAAATCAAACCCTTTTCAATTGGAATCCTTTAAATGGAACTTTTCAAGGCTTAAATCATTATATTTTCTAAAAATATGTGATTTCAACAAAAAATAGGATCTCCTAGAAATTGTAAACTAGTATTTTGGGATCACTTAGAGAGATAGGAGATGAGAAAAAAAAAAAGAGATATAAAGGAAACAAAGTCTAGTTTTTATCAAATATTATGTACCAACAATCCAAAGATGGCACATGTCCATGGGAATCCACCTCTACCCATCTCTCTAGATATGTAACTCTATTTTTCTCTCCATCTCTATCTCTTTATGTCTCTCTATCTCATTGCATGTCTTTCTCTTATTTCTTTCTATACTTCTCATGCTCTATTTTCCCTAAAATTTGAAACTTAAATCTCAATGAAAAATTAAAATAGAATAAACTAAATGCAAAGTCAAAATATATAGTAAATAAAAATGTAAAATATAAGAATTGAAATATTAATAAAATATGTACCTAAGAAATATAATTATTATATTACAAAAAATATTAACATTAATTGAAAGACAACTCAATATTAAGAAATACAAAATTATTATGAAGTTGATCATAAATATAATTAAAATTTTAAATAAATTAAATTTCTAAAATGAAAACCCTACTAAATTATATTAAAATTTTTAAAGCTAAATTTTTAACTTGTATATTAAAATTTCAAGTAAAATCAAACTTTAAAAAGTTAAAAAATAAAATGAAACATATTAAAAGGAAAAAAAAGTCAACTTAATTATCCAAAATAAATATTAAAAATCAACTTTATACGATTCTTAAAAAGGAGGATCTAGCATAATACAAATACAATTACTATTAACTTAATCTATAACCATATTCTTTACATCATTTATAATACTAAAACATCCATCTTTTTTACTAATTTAATATTTAGTATAACACAAAAATGTAATAATTAATGTAAATTCAACTTAATTATATAAATAAATAAATACATTGATAATTATTTTGTTGCACGTATTAGCCCTAGTATTTTATGAAAGGGTGTTTGTGGGTGAAATTGTTGGCATGAAACAACTAATCAAAAATTAGTTTATCTCTTCTCTATCTTTTTCCCTTTGTATCTCTTGTATTTCTCACTGGCATCCTCTATCTCTCTTTGTCTATTCCTCTCTCTTTCCAAATTTGTCCCTATCTATATCTTACTTTCTATATATATTTATATCTCTCTTTATCAATTATATCCCTTTTTCTCTATCTCTCCCTCTTTATCTCTTTCTACCCCCCTCTCTCCCTATCTATCTATCTAAATTTTTTCTTTTACTATAATTTGAATTTTTCTCTCTTTATATATATACATCTCTATAGAACTATCTCCCCTCTATATCTCTTTCTTTTTCTTCTCTCTTGCTCTCTTTCTCAAGAAAATTAAATAGTCAGATTTGTTTATCTTAATTTAATTGTATTATATTAAAAACATTAATTGTTAATTATAATAATTTTAATTATAGAATATAATATTATATATATAATAAATGTAATTATATTTTATATAATTTAATAATCTATATTATATAAAATAATATTATATAATAGTTATGTATTGTATTATATTTATAACATTAATTTAATTTATACTATATGGAAATGTATTACTTATTAATTATAATATATATTTTTTATATGTTTAATAATTTTTATTTTTTTATTTTTTGAGCAAAAGTGATAGGCCACTTATAATTTTATTTATAATATTTTATATTTACATATTGCTAGTTCAGGCAGACATACTGGTGGGAAAGAGCCAACAAGAAAACCCTCAATCATAATTTGAGTAACAGTTTTTACAATTCAACATATAGACCAGAATGGTCATTTAGAAGTTTACAAAACATTAACCTTCACGATACAACTAAACTAGATAAATGACTATGCCAATACATTCGACCATTCCCCTTTGATGCCCATAATACCCTATCAGAATATACAATCTATGTATATATCACTATCCCTGAATACAAAATTTTTCCCATTACACATATAATGCTTCAACATAAACTCTGCTAAAAAGATGCAAATTTGCTTCTAGCTCTTTGAAAGCCATTAACCAAAATTTCTTCAGAATCCACATGCTTTCCTTTATGTTGATGATCATAAGATGGAACTATTTTGTTAATTTCAGGTACATAACGGTAACATAACTTCCTTTTAGTAGCTTGTGAAGTGGCTGAAAGTTGCAAATCATGAATACACACATGACTTCTCAAAAAAGAAATTGCATGAAATTTTCTTTTGAAATCATCAATCTCCTCCATAGAAATAGCCAATCTATATTTGTTGAGAACTTGATATAGATACACAAAAGTATCATGCATTGTGGATAATAACATGTCTTGAAAAATCTATGCATACCTCTTCTTATGAAACTAGAGGTGTCATGGAAATAAACCACCTATTAAACCATCTCCTAATGTGAAATCATACTAATGAACACTATTTAGTAGGGCATCATTTTCCAAATATGCACTAACAAAAAACTTGTTAGCGATAATCCTCAAAACATCAAAATTTTGGATGAGGTCCAAAATATTTGATAAGAAAATGGAGAGAAAATTAGTATGGAAAATTAATCTTTGTAGCTTCGTGTGTAAAATATCCTCCCCAATGATAACCTTGATGCAATTTAAAACAGATTTGCACTTAACTTTGAATACATTTTGCAGTTCCTCCTTGTCAATGGTAGCCAAGAAGGGTTCCTTCCAAGATTTTACCTTAATAGGAACTCTGTAGTTGCTAACTTTAAACTTTGCTAATTCCATACTCTCCAATCCTCCAAAATGATAAGAACTGAAAAATAGAATTGTATGAAGCAAGTGAACAAAATAGACAATTTATAGCCAATTTTCATGTTCGCACGATGTAAGCATTAGAAAATACACCCAGTAAGGATAACACGGGTGAAGGATATTCGAGGATACATTACAACTTTAATCTTTCCATATTATAATGCCAACATTGTACTATCAATGCCGCCAATAAAATGGCTTTAAATCCTTCAATAGTGAAGTACCATTGTAACCAACCAAATACTACTGGTAGATAATTTTAACAATGCCCCAAACTGCGATATCTTTATTGGATGTCCAATGCTCCACCACATTTGTACATTTTGGCTTAGATTACATAGTGCCTTAGAAAGTCACGACAGCTAAGGCCACGCATGCCATCGTATGGCTTGAATAACTGAATCAACACAAAATCCTACAAGCTTATCACAACAATCATTAGAAGTACCAATTTGACAATATAAGTAGAGAAAGTGCCTTAGAAAGCCATGATAGATGAGGCCACACATGCCATTGTATGGTTTGAATAAACAAATCAACACAAAATCCTGCAAGCTTATCACATAAATCATCAAAAGTACCATTTGACAATAATATATAATAATAATATAATTTGTATTTAATAATATATAATAATAATATAATTTTTATCTAATAAAAAGTATAATTATATTATATATAATTTTATTTCTATTATATAAAATACATTTTATCTATATTACAATATTATATTATATTATATTTAAGAATTTATAATATAAAATGTAATATATAATAATAAATTATAAATATATGCACACCACCAGCAATTTTTCATGGTGGTGAATTGTTGGTGGTGAATTTTACTTGAGGTGAATTTGTCATGTGATGAATTTTCCCACGGTGAATTGTTGATGATAAATTTTCCATTGGTGAACTCCGCGATGAATTTTCCTAAAGCCACATATATATAATATTCCTAAAACCATATATATATAATATTATTTTAAACATAATTTTGTATACCATATAATTCATTTAAGTTTAGGTATATATAACATATCAAAAATAAAGCAACCACGTTAGGAACCCTTAACATGTTTTTGAGTAGGGGAGACATACCAGTAGTTGCCATGGCTAACTTCATGCATTAGTGTAGAGTGGGAAATAAGTCTAATTTCTTCAATTTTTTTGGGCTTGTTCATAAGTGAGTTAGGACCTTAAAAAGAAAATTTTTGGTTTCTGGGTATTTAAAATGCACATTATTGAACCTGTAAAGAAAAACGTGCTCAAAAAAGGCATTTTTGGACCTCCATCTGCTACATTTTCAGTACTTTGTCGATACCAATTCATTAATGTACCATAAAAAAATGGATCATTGAAATTTTCATGGTCATTTAGGTCTTTCTCTCATGATGCTTGACCTATTTTTCTTTGATTTTATGTTGCAATGTAACTTTTGCATTCACATTAAGACCTTAATATTCAAATTATGATGTCTTGTGAAGGTGTTGTGAAGTGTTGTAACACATTTCTACACTTTTCTAGACTCTTCTCATTACAATTCACCTAAAAATCACCTTTTCATCACTTATCGAGTCCTATTCTAAAGTGTTGTAAAGTCTTGTAACAAGATTTCACACTTTTCTAGGCTTGATTTCACTATTTACACCTTTCTTATGCTTTATTTGACCCTTTTATGCACTCATAAGACTTAATTAAGTGTATTTTTTAATGTAAAGTTCAAGAACAACATTAAATGCAACTTAATTCCCGATGCCCACTTACAAGCCCAAGCTGGGACCCATTCGCCATGGGTGGCGAATGAGTCCCCCTTGGCTCCAAATTCAAAATAATTCAAATTTTCTTTCAGTTTTTTATTCAAAAATACCTTATGTTGGCCTGTGATGTTGTATTATTGGGTTATTAGGGCATAAGTGTGTATAAATAAGTGTTTTTACATCCACTTTAACCCCCATTCATTCAAGCATTCAATCATCCATTCAATCATCTCATTCAAGCATTGAAGCATCATAGCGTTGTTGAGTTTATGACATTTGCATGTTATTTATTCATCATTCCTTACTTATTTCATTCCATTTCTTCATTAAGAGTTTGATTACCAAAGTGGGATTTGACTAAGGCAAATCCCTATACTCTAACCCTCACTAATACATTTGACTGCAAAATCCAACGAAACTGTTTGACAAAATATGTAAAATTTGATGTTCGTCGCGTGCTTGTAAAATTTGACATGTAATTTCCAATTTTTTGAAAGTTTATCCCCAACGTTCACCAAAATTTTGACGAACCTGGGGTTCATCAAAATGTCAGCTATCATTTTCGTCGAATTTTTGACAAACATGAAAAATTAAAAAAAATCAAATTGTGGCCAACATAAAGAAAAGTGAGTTCATGCTTGATTTATTGCGACAGTGTTTTGCCCTACTTGAGACAGTTTGTGGAGAACTAAGGACAATTTTCTTAGGAAAAATAAAAATTCAAGAAGATGTGGCTAGGTTGAGGGGTAGTCATTGTCTTTTTGTAGAATTCAGTTGTGAAGTCAAATTTGTAGTTCAGGTTTGAAAATCATATTTTAAAGCAACATCTCATCAAATTTCATTTTTAGAGGTTCACGGGTTTGAGAATTTCATGTCTAGATTTTGTTGTGTGGAATCACCATAAGATCACAACCAAGGAACAATTCTTGTGACTATAATTATGTGATCCATAACTCTATTGGTCATGTGGCATAGTTGTGCTATAACAAATACAGGATGCATTCATGTGTGACCCAAGTTAATGTGGCTATGTTGTGATAGAAATGGAGGCACTCATATAATGTAGTTAATTCAGGTTGTATAATGTAGGTGTCAATCATCATTGGGTGCATTCAGGTTGTCTCAAGTTTAATAGGTTAGGATGTAATTATAGCATGATTGAAGAGTGATTACCTCTTGCTACAATAAAGAGCCTATAACTCTGGTTGATATACAGAGTGGTTGTGTTATATCAATTATGTAGTGCATTCAAGCACAACCCATGTTTAATGGGCTATTCTAGAGAGTGATCAAGATTTTCTAAACCTTAAGAATGTCACTTGACATATATTTGCATAATCTCAAATTCCTTCAGAGGTTTTTGAAGTATCAATGTATCCTATATAGGGTTTAGAATGATTTCTTTTAATTAAAAAAATAAATAAATGATGTATTTCCCTATAATTAGATAATGTGGATATCTCCTAAATCTGCCCCAGCACACTATCCTCTTTGGCACTGTATTCATTACTCTAGCTACTAGGGTTTTGCATGTGACATCTTTAATATCTTCATGACCATGTCTTTTAAATAGATCTCAGTCTTTTCTTTAATCATTTTCATGGTAACCCTTGAGTTCCATAATCCACCTTCAATCTCTTCTAAGAATGTTGTCTTAAGCTAGATTGCATAGTATGCATATAAAGCAAGTCCTTCATACCTGCCATTGTTCCAAACCACCACTCATTGCCTTGCTTAAAATGTTGCATCCATAAGCACAATAACATGTTTTAAAATCATGGTTGCCAGTGATTGACCATTAAGGTCACCACTTTCGTCTTGAAGATACAATGATATTTTTGTCTTCAAACTCAAAGCATTATGGAAGATAACATTGTAAATTTTTTGTTGTGTACAATTCAATTTTCTTGCACATTTACTGTTTTGCTAATTTCCTTTAAGACTGGTTATTGCACCCTCAGCTGCAATCTCAAACAACTCACTCACTATCACTTGAAGATTCCTTTCATGAGCATCCTTCTATAAAATCAAACTATGCCTTATAGACTGCCTACTTACTATAGGGGACTCATTGTTTCATGGTATTATAGTTCTTGAGATCCTTCAACCTTATTGACACTACTTCACAGTTCACAAGGTATTATTCACTATTCTCCCATCTTTGATGAGTCTCAAAACACTACTCAAACATGCAATCCACTACCTCCATTATACATTAATGGCTAAGAAGAAACATTGAACCTATGATTACCACTATTACTTCATTTGGATAGTCATTCCCTGATTGCATTTTCTTTGTCTAACACTACCAAAAGAATTTGAAAAACCCTTAAGCTCAGCAAGGGGGTAAGGAAACTCACTATTAAAATCTCCACTTTACTATGCAAGGTTTGAGCTTTATTATCTTGTCACTGCTCAGCCTCTTTTTGATTGTCACATCTCAAGTGACTGTCATTCTTCTTACCATAGATTTCATTTACAAATGTCACTAAGCTACATAGTGTGCTTGTTATTGGCTACAATATTTAGATTGCAAGATTTTTTATTACCTACAATGTCTCAATATTTTTGGTATTGCAACCTCACTAATCCACTATAGTTATTGTTTATGTTTCTACGGAGGCCTAGGGTTTGTACCCTAATCATGCTCTTACCAATACTTCTATTATTTTTTATTAGGGCTCTCTCAATGTTGAGAGCCCTATGGATAAGCTCGTCATAATAAGTGACACATTGCATCTTTAACTAAAAGGATAAATCTGTATTGACATTAGCAATGATGATTCCGACGTGTTGCTCCTTAGGAATGGGTCACTTATTCTTACTAGCTCGCTACCTCCATTGTTGTAGGAAGTTTGTGATCAAGTTCAATATTCTGATTTTAGGAGTTAACGGTTAGAAATCATGGTAAAATCATAATTTAATAAGTTTTGGAATTGGCATTTTAAAGTGTATTTTGGGGTCATTAACTTCAAACTATCTTTTCTTTTGCAAGGTTGGTTGCATGCCAAATTTTTTTGGTGTAAAATATCAGAATTATTAGATTATGTTACCTGTCTATGAATAAAAATTATTGGAGTGTGAGTTTGATATTTTTTGAAGATCTAAATAGTCAAGCTTGGTAAAGAAAAATCATGTTAGATAATATTAGTCCAAAACAAAATGAAGATACACTTGATAGATTATGGGCTAGATTGAAAAGAAAGGGTGATGGGAAATGTTATTGTCCTTGCAATAATTGCAAGGTCTTAAAGATGAGACGACTTTTAATCACAACAGCTGAGAAACATTGTATGTAGCATGGTCATGTTGAAGGGTGGCATGATTGTTGTCCATTGGTAAGTTGTTCATTATATGTATTTATATTGATTGAATTTGTAAATGTTTATATCATTTTAACATTTTATATATATATATATATATATAATCACTTGGTCATGATCATGGTTTATTTGTGTCTATCATTATTATAAAGGTGGGGCACCCTAGGGTAGATGATGTAGATTATCACAGCCCGGAGAATGTGGTTCTGCAAGTAGACAAACATGGAGCTATGAATATCGAAGATGAAGTTAATGATCCTATGATGAAGATGATCATGCACTAGAAAACACAGTTGAAGATGATGGTACAAATACATTGATCCATGACACATTTAGTGGCAGAGCTGATCATGATGATCAAGATGACTTTGATGATGTTTATGATTTACCTATACTTGAGAAGGCATATGAGCCCCTTTATGAAGGCTTTAAAACAACTCTTCTCTCTGTTGTATTGTTGTTGTTGAACTTGAAGGTTATGAATGGTTTATCAAACATAACAATCTCATGGATGTTAAGGTATGTCATATATGTCATCTTTTTCCATCTATTTTAATTGTTGTTAGTTCATCACTAGTAAATAAATGATGAAATATGTACCATTAATATTCTTTATATGAAAAAATTATTTTTTGTTGTAGATTGATTGGTGAAATTTTGTTACCACCATCAAATATTTTACCTCACTCATACTGAGATTTATGTGCCATAATGAAAGATATCATAATGGAGTATCAAGCAATAGATGCATGTCCCAATGATCATATTATATATCATAAACAACATGAATTTGCAATAGAATGCCTAGAGTGTCATATCAGTAGATATTAAACAGATCAACTAACAAAAAGGGTGTCTCGCAAGGTTCTTCGTTATATTCCCATTATTCCACGTATGCAACAATTATTTAGGTGTGAAATCTTAGCGCAATTGATGGATTACCATGCACACAAAATAGAAGTGGAGATGAAATTCTTTGAATTCCTATGGATGGTTCTGCATTTAGGGACATGGAGGAAAATGGTCACACTTTAAAGAAGAACCTTGTAATCTCAGATTTTCACTGGGAGTGGACGGTGTCAATCCATTTGGAGAGTTGAGTTCTATTTACTCAGTGTGGCCTATTTTTGTTATCAACAATAACATTCCTCCATGGATGTCAATAAAGAGGAAGCACATAATGTTGTTAATGATTGTTCCAAGTATTTGTTTACATTAATTTTCTTTAACGTAGTAGCATCTCATTTGTCTTATTTGTTGCATAATGACATATTTTTTTCATTCAATAGTCATGTACATTAATTTATATATATTGCAGTAAAATGGTTATAATAATTATGTAATGTTTATGTTCATTCAACTAGGTAAGTACCAAGTTAAAGATATGAATGTATATATTGAGCCTCTTATCGATGAGTTCCTAAAGTTATGAAATGGAGTCACTATGTATGATGTCTCCAAACCAATAGGACAAAGACAAATTTCAATTCTATGTAATGCTTGTATGGACAATTAATGATGCCCCAGGGCTAACACATTTTTGTGGTATGTTATAATGTTCGACTGCATTTTAACAATATTTAATTTATGAAGTAGATATCATGCATGTTTTTAAAATAATCTATTCATTATATATAATTATAAAAATTGACATATTTAATCCAATTATATATCATCTTGCAGGTCTTCAAACAAAGGGAAAATTTGCATGTCCAATTTGTGGTCCAAAGATGAAATCTCGTCATTCAACAAGTTTAGGAAAGCAGGTGTTTGATGAGTATAGGCACTTCCTCCATAGAAATAATAAGTATCGAACTACTGAAAAACATCTTTTCAATGGGAAATAGGAGACTACATCAAAACCACGAAGAATGTCACCTCGCCTATGGAAGTTGGAATATAATAGAATTAATCATCAAGGTTATACATCGGATCAAATTGTTTATCTATCATATATGATATGTTTTGAATTTATATTTTTATATTGTGTTGTGTTTACTCATGTTGTAATTGAAAATGATTATCATTGTTAATTTGTTTAACTTATATACTTCATGAAGTTCGTCAAGGCATTAATGGTCGGCTTCCACAGGGACTGAAAAGTTATCCCAGAACAATTTAGTAGGTTGCCCTACTATGAGCAGCTACAAATTGTGCATTTGTTTGATACAATGCATATCAGAAAGAATATAATAGAAACGTTATGGAAAATATTGGATGGAAGACATGACAAAGAAAAAATTGTTAAAATTTGTAGTGACATTTAAGAAGTCAATCATGCAATGAAAAATGTCATTCAATTAAATAGTGATGGAGACCAAATTAATATAAGTGTCATTCCTTAGTTATTAACAGAGCAGCAAAGCAATGCTATAAAAGAAGTCACAAAAAAATTGATTTCCCATAGGATTTGCTGTGAACATAAACAATATAATAACAAAGAAAGGTGAATTTGGGTCAGAGATGAAAACACATGATTGGCATACCATCACTAAGGTAATTATTCTAGTATATTATATACACTTGTATAATGTATGTACTTTTCAATGTATTGTGTTTACTACTTTTAGAAAAATAATGAAAAGATCATTTTATAATTGTTGTAGTACGTTCTAGCTCTATCTCTCCCCAGACAACTTTGAAAACAATGTCAAGCAAGTTATATATGATCTTGGAAAATACATGAGGTAAGTAGCGAGATTTGTTCAATTCGCTATATACATCTTATAATTGTCATTTGTTTTACTTGTTATGTAATATATTGTATATTTTTGTTAAATCTCGTTAATATATTTGCGCCTTGAATTACTTGTAGATGGCTATCATCTAAAGAAATCCATAAACAAGATATATATTATTGGAAGAGGAAAATTCCTCGTCTAATGTGTGAAATGCAAAAGTGTCTACTTTCAACATTTCTCAATGCACAAGAACACTACCTCATACACCAAGTTGAGGAGATTGAATTGTGTGGACCTGTACACACAAGGTCAATGTGGATGGTTGAGAGGAACTTGAAATTTTTGAAGGCTTTGGTTAGACAAAGATCACATCCTGAGGGTTCTATGGTGAAGGGATATATGGTATACTAGACCATGGTGTACATTAGTGAATATCTTCCTAAGTTTGTAGCAAAGATCCATGTAGATCGCATTTGGGATCCCAACTCCATTAACAATTTCGAAGAGGAGTACCTGTTGGGGAAAGGTAGATTGAGGAAAGTGAGAGGTAATTATAAGACGGTCATGGAGATTAATTGGAATGCATTTTACATATGGTTTTTATGTATATTGTACTTATTTAATTTTTAATCTTCAATATACATCAATTATAAATTAAGATTTTATACTATGGTATTTAACTAATTATACGTCGTTTGTGAATTTCAATTTTTTTTGTATAGTTGGTCGAGAGTGGGATGCACTACATTTGTACATCACCAACAATCTTGATTGGATGATGGTATGGATTAAATGATGTCAACAATTTGGTTGCACATTAACATGGGAAGGTGTGGCTTCATTGGTTAAAGAAGCTCATCGTAATGGAGATTCCAATGTTACACAAAGGGAAATTGATTTATCATATGGTTTAAGAGATAAACAGGTACATATAAATATATTAATCACTCATATTATTTAATTATTTTCAAGTATATTGATGTATATATATCTTGAGATTGTTTACTTTGCATACATTCGACCAAGAATAAATATGTCTATCAACTAACGATATTGCAATAATTTTTACATGTTTGACATATTGCAGGTGAAACACCACAAGGCTATGTGGTGCAATAGTCATAAATTTTGAATCAAAATGTTGGATGACATGAAGAAAACTTGTGATTCTAGTATAACCGCAAATTTCTTCGTGTGACTAATGTTTCATCTAGAGTTTACATACATCCAAAAGTCTCAAAAAATTGATACTAAGGAGATTTTGGATGATATACTTGAGTGCAACTTTAAGTCCTTCAAATTAATTTTGTTCATCGTCCAATGGTACAAGCTACGATTGAATGAAAATGATCCCGAGAGAACTATTATTGAACATGATAATGGATTTACCATGGTTAATGGCTGGTTGATCGAGCGAGCTAGAAATGAGCCCTATGTTCTTCCAAGCCAATGTGAGCAAGTATTTTACCAAGGGTTCCAAGTAAACCAAGCTGGCCATTTGTCGTTAGACATGATCCAAGAGGAAGCAGCCACAAAGCATAATGTGGTGGAAGAAGAAGGCATCAAGGACTAGAAGGAGCGATGTAGATGATCAGATCAATGGTTATTGATGATGTCCCCCGATTTAAGATGTCAAAGAGGAGGAACCAGGATCATGATGATGTAGGAGTTAATGTTCATGGTAAGATGATATCCTGTGGGATGATGACATTATTGAACCGGATATCGATGATGATGATGATGATGATATGACCAATCCCACAATGTCTAATCTGATCGGGATGATATAGACAAAGAGTTGATGAAGAAGAAGATCAATGACATTGAAATGTATAAGTTATGCGATTACATTATCTATTTGATATTAATTTCTTGATAGAATTATATTTGACTTATGT